>JALDNG010003302.1:0-20000 GCA_024349245.1 Neodontobutis hainanensis | reverse complement strand
AGCCTCTGAAATGTTACACATGCCAAAGGCCATAACCGAATAGTGAAGGAAGTCATCAGGTGTAACAAAAGCAGATATTACTTTGGCACGTTCAGTTAAAGGGACCTGCCAATATCCTTTTAGTAAGTCTAGCTTTGTCACAAACCTGGCAGCACCAACATGATCCACGCAATCCTCCATTTGTGGAAGAGGATAACAGTCAGTCTTTGTTACACCATTAACTTTCCTGAAGTCTGTACAAAAGCGGTCATCACCATTAGCTTTAATCGTCAATAAGCAGGGTGAGCTCCACGCACTACAGCTTCTTTTGGCTATGCCATACTGCAGCATATACTCCACCTGTTTTTTCAGACGGCCACGTTTGTCTGGATTAACCCGATATGGATGCTGTTTCATAGGCCTTGAATCACCTACATCAATTTAATGACTGAGCACATGCGTCTGAGAGAGCACATCAGCAAACAATGACCTATTGGACTGAATTACATTCATCAATTCATTCTGCTGAGAATCTGAAAGGTGGAACAATAAAACTGACAAACTTTTTAAAGCCTCCAAGTTGGAAAATTTACCCTGAGTCAAAGCCCCGGACCACGAGTCATTTTCAATTTCAGTGCCGGACAGCTCCTGTTTACCAGCCGCCAAACTAATTCACGGCTTGGAGCGTTCAGCACCGGACAACTCCAGTTTACCAACCAGCTGCTAATTTGCAACTCGGAGCATTCAGCACCGGACAGCTCCCGACAAGCCCGCAAATGAATATGGGTCTCAGTGTTCTCAACCCGAGCAACGCTGCAGACTCTTTAGCGTCTGCCATCAGGGGTCATTTCGGTCATAATAAGATTTTAACACGTTCACATGGCAAAGGCGTGTGCCACGCCGGCGGACAGGTGTGAAAATCAAGTAGTCTCTGTCACCCAGTTTCTTTTTCACAACATAACATTACCTTAAGGGTTGGCAGTAACACATCCAGCACCAGCAGTGACAACAATCTCTCTCTGAACGTGGAGAAGACGAAGGAGATTGTTGTTGACTTCAGGAGAGCGCACACTCAGCATGTTCCTCTGACCATCATCGGTGCGACTGTGGAGAGAGTGAACAGCACCAAGTTCCTGGGTGTGCTCATCGCAGATGACCTCTCCGGGACTGAAAACACAGCAGAACTGGCCAAGAAATCACAACAGTGTCTCTACTTCCTCTGCAAACTAAAGAGAGCCAGAGCCCCACCCCCATCATGTACACCTTCTACTGAGGCACCATCGAGAGCATCCTATCGAGCTGCATCACTGTGTGGTACGGCCCCTGCAAGGCAAACTGCCGAAAGACTCTGCAATGCATAGTGAGAGCAGCTGAGAAGATCATTGGTGTCTCTCTTCCCTCCCTCCAGCACATTTACAGAACACGTCTCATCCGTAAAGCCCTCTGCATTGCACGTGACCCCCCCACCCATCACACAGCTTCTCCAGCCTGCTGCCATCAGGGAGGAGAGGACCAGCAGACTGAAGGACAGCTTACTCCACCAGGCTGTCAGGAAGCTGAACTCACTCCTGAACCTTTTCTGACCCAGGCACCACTGAACTATGACCCCTACCCACACATATATATGATGACATGCACTTTGTGCAGCATTGGTCTGCTCACGATTGTTGTGTAATATTTTGGATATTATGTGTTTTATTTTTGTATACTTATTTAGTTATTCATTTATGCATTATGAGTTTATGTTATGTGTATTATGGTTTAGACTTATTGTAGTGTCTCTCGTACCAGGAGGAACCAACACCCTTCAGAGTCATGAATAATTTACAACCCTGAACTTTTAAAGACTCTTCGTTTTGTTTATCCAGAACTGAGGAGATTTGATTAGCAGCACCTTGCTAATCTGGCCCAGATGCTCGATGTTGTTCTAAGAAAGTTCACGGAAAAGTGAAACTAAATTAACGACTTTGTTTTCAACACTTCAAAGAACCTGAAGGGGGCTATCTGTTGGCCGACCAGACCCGGCACCAGAATTGACATTTAAATATACGATTTGTGTATTGAGATGCACCAGACCTGAGAAAGGAATGTCTCTTTGTTTCAGGACTCTACAAGTGATTGAACATTGCCCTCCTTTGGTTGGACAGAGTAATGACTCTGCTTGAAATTAAGACAATTCTTCGCTTCTGTTCCATTTCTGTGTATTAAAGGATTGTTCAGAACTATGCAAACCTCACCATTTTTCCTTATCAGGATCCAGAGTGATAGCTATATAAAAGAATACTTTCTGCTTCATCCTTACAGCTGGCTGTGTAATAAAATGAATTGTTCTGTTTTCAGGTCAAGCAACGAATAATGTAATATGTGTTTAGTCTTTAAAGATTGGTAACGATATTCCCCATACAGATATGATACAATGCAGAAGCAATACGTTCTTAAAATGTGTTTAAGTTGTTTATTTGATGGGACAGAGAAAGTTTATTAAAAACTCCAAAACTTTCAGTAAACGCCCCTCTTTCCCCAAACCGTGTGAGACACGCCTCTTTCGCCAGTAGAAAAGATGGTGCGCCGAAATTCTAGTTTAGCTTCTTCTTCATGTTAAACTCGTTTCTGTACTCTTCTCTTTCGCAACGCTTTGCACACTCTTGTTCGCGTAATCTTGTCTACTTTTCTACTAAGTTTTTGTATTTATCGCCGTAACTTTTAAGCTTGAAACCACGTAACACAGTCCTGTGTTAAGTGACTTTATTTTTGACGACTCAACGCATTTGATATTTTGTTTTGAAAACTTTTACGGAACTACGTAACCACGCCGACGGAAGTGGAAATTTTGTAGTTCTTTAAGTTAAAACGAGTCCGCTAAACAAACAGCCCTCGTTAATCAAGAAAAGACCAGTTTAAGCTTCTTCAACAAACACTTTTTGTTAAAGACTTTATTCTCAACCGCGGGTAAAGTCCACTTTACCCTCGAGGACAATCACAGGACGCCGCTTTGTTGCTAAGGCGCGCCTTACCAGCTCAACCCGTGCACGGTGGCGCCTCTCTATACGGCCGGAAGCCAGCGCGACCCGGAATTTGAAGCATCCTTTGGACTTTTGAACCGCACCGCTGGTACCTTTCCACCACATCAGAGTGAGTGAACACTGGGCACAAGCTTGGCGTTATAAAAACCTGTGTGATTAAGTCCAACCGCACATCTTTTCCCTTTTACGATCTCCAAACAGCCACAATAGTCCCTTTTAGCTAAGCCATTTAACTTTCTTCTCTCTCCGTAAGAACTCCGAGTAATTAATAAAATTCAAAAGAATTAAACTTTCTGTTCCATCAAAGGTATAACCATTGTGCCATCATCGATCAATGTTTTATTTTCATCATTTGCCCTAATTATTCCTTTATGTCCTTTCCACTGTTATTATTCTTCATATTTTAATTTTTATAATCTTTAATAAAACCCCATAAAGACATTTCTTGTTTCATTGTTTAATTAAGATTTGGTCTGAAAACGAGTTAGGATTCATTCCTTCAGTATTGAGACTTATCAAACATAATCAGTTTCCTTAGAACTGTTAAAACTAAGGTGGTGCCCCGAAAGAAATTAATATTTTCATAAACAAAATATTAATTATTAATTTTCATAATTCATATTCATATTAATTATTCATCAACGAGACCATATTCACTACATTATGCATGGTTTATATTCAAGTAGGATGTTATATGTAAAACATCTAGAAACATATTAATAGGAAAAAAGGAAAACATAATGTCAGAGTGTATGGATTTTACATGATAAGTTTAATGAACACACACACACACACACAGGGAAGATCTAAGTTACAGATAAGAGACCCTCTGGAGCCTGGCACCAGAGGAGGTCAGAAAGTAACTGGGACATAGGTTACAACAGAAAGGTGGGGGCCATTAGAAAGGAGGGGTCCTGGGCCCAGTGGAGAGGTTGTAAATTCTTAAAACTGTCATGTTAAAAATGTATAAAAGGCTAGTCTGAAAAGACGATCTTTGGTAGAGCTTGGGATATTCTACTCGGGTTGATGTTGTTCTGTTGTGATCTACGAACAATAAAGACTCTAAGGCATTGGAATAATTGTGTGTTCGTGATTACTTCCATGGAATTGGGTGTATGAAGACTGAGGGGTCAGTTGGATTAATTTTTGCCACGACATTTTGGCGGAGCCTAGCCAGGAGAGGATTTGAGAAGGAGTGGTTCTTTTTCTGCTTGACTGCTCAAAAGCACCCCAGACGGAGACCAGAGGCTTCGAGGGTAAGTAGACCTTTTATTGCTTTCTGGATTAGGAGAGGTGTCTGTGAGTGTAGATTTGAGAAGAAACTAGTAGTAAAAGACCGCTTGAAAAAACTCGCCTCTAAAAGATCCTAGATTAGTGGGTGTAAAGACTTAGAGAGTCATGAAGTGTTAGAGTTTAGAAGACGTTATTAGGGCTAATAAAGCAGGCACGCGTGGTGCAGTTAAAAGAAAGGGTTAGAATTAGTTTCTATCTACTGGATATAGGCTAAATAGGACGTGAATAAAAACGTCACTTATAGTCCACGGAAGAAATAAAAAAAAAAACTTATTTCTATCTACTAGGTATAATCAAAAAAAGGTGCAGACTGTAATTGAGGAAAGAAATTAGCGCTCGGAGGAAAACGCGAGGAATTAAAGGCTGATTCTAGCCAGAGATTATGGTCAAAAAGCGCGTTATATCCTACGGAAGAAATAATAGTCAAAAGAAGAAACGGTCTAATTCTTCTAGCGGAAGAATATAGAGAGACGCTTACAGAACCTGGCAAAGCGCGCAGGTGTCTGAACGGGAACGAGGCCTGGAAGACAGGGATCTTCAGAAGGAAGTGCCTAAATTCATGCCAATTTTCCAGCTGAATTTACGTATAGTGACGAAAATAAAATAAAAAGGAGTAATAAACGAAAACAAATAATATAAAAAGGAGAAAAATTTAGTTAAAGGCCTGCTATAAGGAGCGCGTTGTCCCAAGTCGACAGGGATTCATACAACGGGGTTGGCTGCCAGTAACAAGATTTAAAAGTACCTTAGCGGGAAGGCAAATAGTTAGACAATCCTTTTCTAACTTAAACATTCAGCTGGGTGCTGAAATAAGTTATTAGATGATCGTTTAAGCGACACAAGGACCGCTAAAGTGTTCAGTAATTTCTGGAAAGGAAAGCTGGAAGAGTTGCCTGAGAGCAACTGGGTGCCGCGGCGAGTGGACTAGTCAAGTGTGTGTTTGAGTGTGTGTATGGAACCCAGGGGAGAAGTAAAAGTATATGTTAACAAGATTTAAAGTTAAGAGGGAAGAAAATTGATAATAACAATTAAAACAAAAGTATTATAGTAAATTTAAACAGGTAAAAGTAAATTTAAAATACAGGAGAAAGTTAACAAAAGCGCTGGAAGCTTGACGTTAATATAGGTAAATTGAGCCAAGAAGATGAAAAAAACCTATTAGGAAATTAATAGAATAAGTAAAAGAAGTATAGAGCTTGACGTTAAAATAAAAGTGAAAAGAGGAAAACCGACGGCATAATTAGAATAATAATTAAGAAACTTCTTGCACTGCAATCAACAATAAAGACAAACTAAAGTGAAAACGAATTAAATTGATAACAAACATAGTAAAGAGTATTTAGATGGTTGCGCTACTAATTAAATATACGGAAAATTGGCTATAAATAACTTGATTTAAAAACGCTGTACAAGGGAAAATAAACTGTGGTCCCAAGAAAGTATAAACTAATCTCAAAATGGGTATAGTTGAGGTGTGTTCTAGAAGCATTTCAATCTAAATCCATTAGAGAGTCTAGAGTTTCTGGTGACATCACAAATCCATTGGTTGATACCACCATTGTTAGAAACAAAAGACCCGTGGGCAATTTAAAACCTCGGGGGAAAGAAAAAGGGAAACAACCAGAATTAAAGACCCCGCAAAGGGCTGGTTGAAGAAAAACTTAAGTGAATCCGTATTAAGAAGAGTATTTGACTGAATCAGAATGGGAGCAAAAACTACAAAATTTGTGGCTGCGCTGACGCTGCTGGAGATGATTATTGGACAAAAACCTTTAGACGAAAAACGAATCAGAAACTATATGAAGAAATGGCATAAGAGAACGCACAGTACATTACAATGGCCCCTTACAGGTAGTTTTGAATTAATGCGTTGTAATGAAATTGAAATTAACATCAGACACTACAAAGCCAAGGATAATAGTGATAAACGGGAAGGGAAACGCGCTAAGGAGAGGGAGGTATTAATGTGGTTTAAACAGGAGGCAAAGAAAAAAATAATGCAGGAAAAGAAAGCGCAATCCGCCGAAATGGGGTCTAAACCTATTGTTGAGCCTTGTACCGGTCCGACAGCTCCTCCACTTTATGCCGAAGTTGCTGGACAATACCCCCTGAAACGAGTATCGAAGACAATTGATGGTGAAATAATGGGGAAATTTAAACTCGCTTTAATCAAGCCAAAACGGGAACACGAGGCAAAGGTTATGAAAGTGATTCCAGCAGTGTCTCCCTCCGAAGATAGCGCCCCAGATCAAAGCGATATGGAGGAAGAGCAGGCAGAGGCCCGCTCATCGGGAAAAGACAAAAGACACTAAAAGAAAAAGAGCATTAAACAAAAGAATCTGTAAATTTTGATAAAGATAGAGGAAGTCAGTCTCGGCAAGACAGAGAGGACTACAAAAATTAACGGTGGCAGATAGATTCTTAAGACAAGCTTATAGAAGCGAAGGAAAAGCTCCTTTGAAGACTTGTCTCCGTTAAAACAAAGTACAAGGGTTTCTTTCTCAGAATCTAAAGAATCTGCATACAGTTCAAGTCCAAAGGAATATAGAAGAAGACTCAAAGAAAAGAAAGAAGATTGTGAATTAAAAAATTGTCTGAAAAGGAACATAGTTTAAAGGAGAGAATAAAGTCAGCCTTAGCCAAAGAATTACGACGCCAAGTGATAAATCACCCGTCGTAAAATCCAAGCATGCCAAACAAGAGGGAGAAGAGGCTGCAGAAGATCTGCAAAGACTATCTAAAAGGAGGATAAGTCTAATTGAAAAAACATTAGCTGAATTGGAGGCTACAAAATATGAAAATGTAAAAGAGGGTATCAATCTCCGAAGTGGAAAAGTGATAACCCCTACCCCACAAGAGCTTGAGGATAGCGAGGGGGTAGGAATATACCCCATATTGACAAAAGGCCGCAATGACCAACAATATATTCCATGGTCTTTCACGGATATGATCGGTCTAGCAAATGGACTACCTGAACTATCACAAGGCGCAAATAAATTTGTTTTTGATCTAGAATCAAAAACAGCGGGGTCCGTTTGGCTCTGGGGATATTAAGGCATTGATCATGTATTTAGCTGGAAAACATATAACTGAAGAATTGTTCACAGCAGCTGAGTTGCCGCTGGCTGTAAAAGGAAATCAGGCGGACCACATAGGCTTCAATGGACATAGAGCCAGGATTTGGGCTGAACTCCGAAGGATATTTCCTGAACGATTAGATCCATCTAAATTGGAGTCAGAAAAATAAATGATACAGAGTGTCCATCAAAGTTTTTGTTCACTTTTCAAAAAGATGGAGGGATGAGACAGGAAGCCCTTGGAACTTAAATGAAACAACACAAAGCCTATTTAAAGTAATGGTAAAAAGGCTATGCCCTGGAAGTTCAAATCAAATTGGATTCCGTTGTGGGATTAATGAAAATGGACTGGACATTGTTCGCTGAGCATGTCATACACCATGTACAGGCACACAGAAAGGAAAGGGAGAGAGAAGAAGAGGTTAACAAAACCCTGGTGAATAAACTAACACAACTGCAAATAAACGAATTGAATAGTAAAAATAAAAAGGAGAAGACTAAAATACAAGCTCCAATTATGACATTGGGGGATCATCGAACAGAACAGATACAGCCGCTAACTCAGCCACAGCAGTTACAGCCGCAGACACAGCAACCTCTGACAGCAGCAAGAGATGTGAATAATTCTTTTGTGCTACAACCTCCAATAGCAGGACAAATGTCACCCCAACCAACTAATTGGATTCCGGTCGGAGCGCCATGGGAATATAGAGGGATGCCAACGCAGAGAGGTAGATATGGAGGACGAGGCAGGTCCATGCAGCGCCCTGTGAGCACGGATTTTACTTCAGCCGGCAGGCCGTTTAACATGGGACTAAGGCAAAGACCCGAAGGATGCTGGACTTGTGGCCAGATGGGACACATTCAGCGGGAGTGCCCGAACGGCCCCGTGGGAAGACAAGGAAGAAATTATTAGAGGTGCCCGGAGAATATGCGAGAGGAGAAAATTATCCCAGTTGTATCTACTCAATCCCAAGATGAGCCGATAATTATGGTAAAAATACAAGACAAGGACTATCAATTTATGGTCGACACAGGAGCAACCTACTCTTGTATTGGGAAAGAAGGAAGAGATATACCATTATCGGATACAAATGTAAAAACAGTGGGATTCTCCGGGAAAACGCAAATTATTCCTCTCACGAAAAAAGTGCAACTCACCGTTGCAGGAAGGACATTACGAACGTCATTATTATATTCTAAAACTACTCCAATCAACATTTTGGGAAGAGATGTCCTGTGTGGGCTAAAAGCCAGCATCACTTGTACTCAAAGAGGTCTCCAGGTGGATTTCCCAGACAATGCTGAGGGGAAAATGATGTCTGCTATGGCAGCAATAAATACGGAAATGATAATGCAGCCCGTGGTATATTGGCTGAGATGGCCCAAAAACTCGAATCTTGAACACACCTTGTTGAAATGGAAATACTGGATTAAAAGACAATTTAAGACTTTATGTGTGCCAACGACGCCACTACATTGTACAATGATGTACGATAAAAACCAAGACAACATGGATTATGCGAAGGGCTGGCAAAAACATTTGAATGGCAAGATTATTCCTGTTACAACTTACAATATGTACATTGGCAAAAAAGGAGCTGTGGCGGTACCGCTCATTACCCAACTTGGAGCATGGTTTCTGATCACCGACTCTATCCCTCATGTCACACTGATGCAGGCTGAGGGAACGGAGTCGGGCGCTCTTAAACCAATGATAAAGGATGTGATATGCGTTACTAATTGGCTACCCACAGAAATTAGAAAGGTATATGTCTCAGCAGACTATCAGTATTTTAAAATAAAAATAGTAGCCCATGACATGGTCCAGGCTGAAAGGGTAATTGTAGACAAAAACACATCAAAACAATTAGTCTTATCGGAAAGACATAACGCCTTGTTAGAACAAGTTCCGGCTGTAGTTTGGTCTAAATGTAAAACAGACGTAGGGCTGGTCAAATCCTCGCCTCCGATCCAAATTCGTATTAAACCTGGGAGTATACTGCCTAATAAGAAGCAATATCCTCTAACAAAACAGGCAGTGGAAGGAATTAGGCCAATTATTGAGGGTTTATTGGATGAAGGGGTGTTAGTGGAATTAAAAGGTCCTTGTAATACGCCAATTTTTCCAATAAAGAAACCAAATTCACATGATTATAGGTTGGTTCATGATTTAAGAGCTATTAATGCAATTATTGAGGACGAAATTCCTATAGTTCCTGATCCGTGTCTGATATTGTCTAATATTCCGGCTGAGTCAGAATGGTTTACAGTCATTGATCTATGCTCTGCTTTCTTTAGTATTCCTCTGCATCCTGATTCACGTTATCTCTTCTGTTTTACATATTATGACCGAGACGGGAGAGAGAGAAGCTTATCTTATAATTGACTTCCTCAGGATTTGAAATTATCGCCATCTAAATTCAACCAGGCGCTGACTCATGATCTGCAGAATTTGAGCGTTGTGAGTACAGTAATTCAATATGTAGACGATCTGCTTATATGTAGTCCTACTCAGGAACAGTGTGAGAAAGATTCAATCACTGTGTTACAAACCTTAGCCCAGGGAGGACATAAAGTGAGTAAAGAAAAATTACAATTTTGTCAACCTGAAGTGGAATATTTAGGCCGAGTGTTAAGCGGCAGAACAAGGAAAATTGCCCCATTTCACATCGAGGCTATTACAAAAGCCCCGAAGCCACAAATTGTAGGGCAAATGCTGACTTTTCTAGGAACGGCTGGATATAGTAGACCATGGATTTGTGATTTTCCTATATTAGTCTCTCCACTTAGAGGTTTAGTAAAATCAGCAGGTCAAAGGGACAATAAAGCCAAGTTAATTTGGAATGACGAAGCAGACACAGCATTCGCTGCGTTAAAAGAAAGCATGCAAACAGCTCCAGCGCTTGGAAATCCTGATTACAAAAAATGTTTCATTTATACGTTTCAGAGAGAGATGGCTATTCATCAGCAGTTTTAATGCAGGACTCTGCTGTTGGGAAACAACCAATCGCTTATTATAGCTCAAAGTTGGATACTGTGGAGGAAGGTTTAGCACCATGTTACAGGTCATTAGCATCAGCTGTAACAGCATTCAAAAGGCTTCAGGAATAACTATGGGGTTCCCTATAACTATGTACACCACCCACCAGCTGCACGCACTGTTAACAAGTCCTAAATTTGTTTTAACACAGGCTAGGAGAACGGGATATGAAGTAATACTTTCCGCTCCTGAACTAATAATACAGCGCTGCAATACTGTCAATCCGGCTACAAAAATGATGACACCTCTAGATGGGGAGCCACATGACTGTTTAAAAGCTGTACTGGTTGTACTGATGTACAACCAGCCTATCGAAGCAGATTTAACATTATTTGTGGATGGCTCATGTTTTCGTGATGATAAAGGGATGCATGCAGGCTTTGGCATTGTAAAGTTAAATGCTGATAATACCTTTACAACAGTGAAAGCTACAGGAATTCCTCAGCCGTGCTCTGCTCAATTAGCAGAAATAAAAGCACTGACAGGCATGCAAATTAGCTAAAGGTTTAAAAGTTAACATTTATACTGATTCACAGTATGGTTATGGTGTAGTACACTTACACGCCAAGACATGGGAACAGCGGGGATTTCAGAAAGCAGATGGCACATCAGTTGTTCATAAAGAGGCAATAATGGAGTTATTAGCGGCAATAAATTTACCTGTTAAGCTTGCTGTCATGAAATGTGTGTCTCATCAAAGAGTAAAAAACCTCCTAAGTGATGGTAATAACATGGCAGATGTGGTCGCGAAAAGGGCAGCTTTAGGAGCCTCTCAAGCCCCCGTGCTGATGACAGAGGAGGGTGAGCCCGTAAATGATATTGACAACATAAGCCAAGAACAAGAGAAAGCTGGTCCATTTGAAAAGGCCGAATGGACGAGGAAAGGTGCTGTAAAAACCTCTCAAGCGGGGGTGAATAAAAGTTTATGGAGGGGAGTGCAGGGTCATTTGGTGTTACCAAATTCTTTAGTAGAATCTGTTATAGAACAGGCACACGGGCCGGATCACAGATCAAGGGCAGAGGTTTTGAGGAAAATCCAGACCACATGGTGGGCGCCTTTACTAGCCCCCACTGTGGATCGCTGGTTGAGAAACTGCCAAAGTTGTAATCTACACAATGTAAAAAAGGTTTTTGTATCTCCTCTGGGCCATATACCAGTAGTTTCAGGTCCATTTATACATTTGTATTTGGACCACATAGATATGACGGAAAGAATAAGAGGATTCAGATATATTTTGGTTGTGGTTGACAGATTCAGTAGGTGGATTGAGGCTGTGCTCACGAGGAAACCAGACACCAAGTCAACGGCTAGATTTCTGTGCAAAGAAGTCTTTCCTAGATTTGGTATTCCAAAACGATTATCAAGTGATAACGGAGCCGCTTTTGCATCAGTGGTAATGCGTCAGGCAATGAAGATCCTGGGAATTAGACAAAAATTTGGCTGTGTATACTACCCCCAAGCCCAGGGTACAGTGGAAAGGGCCAATGGCATATTAAAGGGGAAATTGTATAAAATAATAGCAGATAGCCAGTATAAGATTAATTGGGTGGACGCATTACCATTAGCGCTGATGTGTATGAGATCACAAGCCAATAGAGTCACGCATTTAACCCCACATGAGGTGCTGACAGGGAGACCACGCCCAGTTCCAAATTATAATGGCCCAGGAGAATATCTACCTTTGGAACAATGTGAAAAAGGAATTCTGAATTATTTGCAACATTTAACAGAAATCCATAAAGTTATATTTCAACAGGTCAAAGCAGCGGAGAGAACTCAGCTGAGATAACGGAAACACTACAACAGGTCAAGCCTGGTGACTGGATATACATTAAGGCATTTAGACGGAAGTGGGCGGAGCCCAGGTGGTCCGGTCCATATCAAGTACTATTATCAACGGAGAGTGCTGTCAGAGTGTCTGGAAAGAAGGTTTGGTATCATCTCTCGCATTGTAGACCTGCAAACGCACCACTCAAGGTAAAACCTCTTAAAACTTTTTTGGAAGAGACAGTAGGGTTCCCTGAGGAATATAGCAATACGAAGGAAAATACTGTAAAACCAATAATAAGAAGACGTTCTCAGAGGTTGAAAGAAAAACAAGCAAAAACTGTGAACGACACAGTAGGCCAGTTGGAACAGAATAATAATATGGATTTGGAATAAAGGAAAACGCTGAACTTTGTTCATGATCCTTTAAAAATAGGATCAAAGAGGGAGGATAACAGAAAGAAAAGACAACAGGAATAAAACCATTATGACGCAGAGGCCAAGAAGATGGAGCCATCGTTGCAATCATTATAAAATACGAGAAAGAAGGACAAGAGATATTATGCTTTAGTTGGAGAACAAAGGTTCTTATGACTGTAGTAATAATTTTGACAATAGTGGGACTGATTAATAATATAAAGGACAATATAGAGGACAAGACTGTAGGTGAACAAAGGAGATGTGCGTTAGCTCTGAGCTTACATGCAGTTATAACAGAGGATTTACCATTAGGAAACCGTTTTAAAGTAATATACGCAAGATCAAACACTTTAAATCAGACTTGGGTTATAGGACCAAACGAGACAATTATTCATGGGAAATCAAAAAATAGTCAGTGTAGGGGAGAAGGAGTTCTCACCTTAGAAATTGAATGCACACAGGATCAGTGTACAGAGGTAAAGAGGGGAATTAAAATCAATAAAGAAGAAGCAATAAAATTAATAAGATTTAAAACTGACTATAGAGAGAGGAGAGAGGTTGAATTATTACATCAAAATAAAGAGACGAGGAGAATTATCCAAAACAAAAACAATTTATTTTATCAATGGATGAAATTTTCAGCAAGACAAGTTACACAAAAGGATTGCATTACATGTTACAATTCTAAAAGACTGCCAAAAATACGTCCAGGTCCAGGGGTTAATACAAATGCATGCGAGTCAAAAGGAAATTGTTTTGCTATGTGTACAGTGGAGTTAGCAAGTGGAACAAGGGGAAGTTGGTCAGATGATTCAAATATATGTCCAAAAACAATTAAATCTGAAGTAGAGGCCTGGATACCTCCTGTTTTGGATATGTCTGAAAAAATAATACATCCATTTTGTATCGCTAGAGGCAATTCAATCAAAGCAGCAATGTGGGTAAATTCATCTTTGGATGATAGAATTAAGTGCACGAATATCAAGCGTTACCAGCACGCTATAGACCAGGTTATGCTCGGGAGGCTAGACTGTACATGTGTAAGACAACTGAAAGAGCTGCTATTCAGTGTGAACAGGTTATTGAAGATGGCAGATATTTAAGGGTTATACATAATAAAACATTAATTACGCAATATGGATTGCCTATGTTAGCAAGAGGAACACAGCCTTTGGCAGACATATTTTGGTTATGTGATGACGTAAATAATATTAGAGTTACGTTACCTAAGAATTGGGAAGGTATCTGTGCACCAATTATGCTGACGAGTCACGCCGTGGTGATAGAGCTTGATAAAAACGTAAGCCACGCCAGACAGGCAAGAAGTACAAATGGGAAATGGAAGGAAGATTCAGACGTATACATCTTGTGGAACCAGCAACCCGGAGAGATCCCCGAGGAGCATAAAGCTATTTCTGAGGGATGGATTATCTCAGGGGAGACATTTGGGTGGATCCCTTGGATAGGGCAGGCCGCGGTCACTGCGAGCGCTGCACGTAATAGCAGGTGGATTAATTACTTATGGTATAACCAACAGAGGTTTATTAATTGGACAATAGATGCCATCGAGGGCATCGGACAGCAGTTGCATGCTACATCAGTAATGACAATACAGAATAGATTTGTTTTGGACGGAATGCTCGCAGAGGAACAAGGTGTTTGTGAATTAATTGATGGAGAATGTTGTACAGTTATTCCTATGCACATCGCAGATGAAGGAAACCTTACAAATGCTTTGAAAAACTTGAAACGACTGAGGACTGAGCATGTGGTCAATTCAAATTGGAATACTAAACCGAAAGGACTACAGGATTTTACAAAATGGTTAAGCCAGTTGACATGGCCAAAATTGCTTCAAATTATTGGATTAGCAATTGGTGGGTTTATATTAATAGCATTGGTGGTATTGTGTTGTGCGTTGCCCTTTATTAAAATAATAGTTAGTCGAGCTACGGACATATTTGCTGGACAGTTTTCTATGTATGCGTGAGGATTTACAGTTAAATTATTTGTATGAAGAAGAACACACTCAGGAGGAGATGGACAACTTGTTGGAGGTATTAGAGAAATAATTATGAGTGAAAAACGGAAAAGAAAACGGAGAGGAAGGAAAAAGGGTTCAGACTCTGGGCAGTTTAACAATGAATTGGAAGAAGTTTTAAAAAGTTACCTTATGGGCCAGTTTTAATAAATAAATCTAAAACATATATACAATATCATGCTGTTTCGTGCAATCATGGGGATATCCTTTACCTACGCCTCCAGTAGAGTTACGAATAGAATCTGTAGACTGTAGAAAATGGATAATGCATGGGCTTATGCTACCGCATGGATTAATTGTAGAGCGGGAAGAGGTTTATTTGATGTATAGGTATGATATGGTCAACACTGTTAAAAATGTATGCACTCCTTTGTTCACTAAGACCAAAATAGAAATAGTGACTGTTAAATTAGGACTAGACATTTTATTCAGTACCCATACGATGTTGAAGAAAAAAGGCAAGAGACATATTGTGGAAACGTCTATGGATTTTGGGAAGAAGTATGGACAATATGCTGATAGACTCAGAATACTATTGGGAGGAAGGATACGGAACTCATGCAGGGATTATGCGGCTGAACAGGATTCATGGTATGAGATGTTAATTCTGTAACTCTTCCAGTAGAAAATGTCCAACCAATCAGGAACTGAGAGGGGAGTATACGGAAGAACCAATGGGAGCTGGGAGATTGAGGACACGCCTTGGAATTCTCCAACTACGTCATTGGGATTTTCCCCTTCCACACCTGATGGCCTCACTGAGGAGTTGTTGGAGAGGCCGACAGAACCCGCGGAGTCACTTGTTCCGGGAAATTCTGAGCAGAATGACGAAAATGGTGGAATTTTTGACCAGCCATGGGGCTGGGACGAGGATACGGCATGGGAGGAAGTACAAAGCAGTCTATGGTCAGAACGACCAATCGCTGTAGTGCACCCGGAGCGGAGACAGGATAACGCTGAGGATAACGATGAGGATAACGATGAGGATAACGATGAGGATAACATTGAGGATAATGCTGAGGACGCGCTTTTAAATGAGGATTTATATGTTGGAATACCGAAACCAGTGTCACCCGAATTGGTCGACATTTCGGATGAGGAAACTACTTTAACAACGAATGGATCAGTACCCGCAGTAGAACGAGGACTAACGGATACGCAACTTCTTGAGCGGATTGAACAAAAGTTGGTTGCTTATAGAGCTATAATGCTATCACGGGCTAGCTCTGGAACAGACAATAATGAGGGAGGAAATAACGCGAGTACCTCAGATTTTGTGCCGGTGAGAAGGCCAGGGGTGATTATGGAGACGCCATTAGTGTCTCGACCCGGGAGAGACGCCGCTCATGCATGGAGCGCCGTGAGCGGAGGGAGATGAGTAGGCGGGACGAAATTCATAGGGTCGAACGAAACCTTGGACAATTACATCGAGAGGTGGCTAACATTCAACGTGAGATATCAGGTAGAATGAATGCTGTACAAATTGAAATGTGGCAAAGTCGAATAAGTCTTTTAGATTTGATCATAACTGAAGATACAGGTGAAGAAGAAGAGTAATTATCAGTTCTAAGTTAGGAGAACTGAAAACGTGTATTTTATTTTTATTTTTACAAAAAAAAAAAAAGAAAATTTTGTACTCATATAGGTATTATATTTTAATATGAGTAATTATATTCTTGTATTGCATGCTGTAACTTTTAAATGATAAGTTAACCATAGGTTGTGGTGGTAAATATAAAGGATGATCTGATGGGAAATGTTTAAGCTAAATAAGTATAAGTTGGATTGTGTGATAAATAATACACATGTGATATGGAGTTGTAATATTTAGCAAAGACGAGACTTAGAGGGCCTCAAGAGGGGAATGTTGTGTAATATTTTGGATATTATGTGTTTTATTTTTGTATACTTATTTAGTTATTCATTTATGCATTATGAGTTTATGTTATGTGTATTATGGTTTAGACTTATGCATGGTTTATATTCAAGTAGGATGTTATATGTAAAACATCTAGAAACATATTAATAGGAAAAAAGGAAAACATAATGTCAGAGTGTATGGATTTTACATGATAAGTTTAATGAACACACACACACACACACAGTGAAGATCTAAGTTACAGATAAGAGACCCTCTGGAGCCTGGCACCAGAGGAGGTCAGAAAGTAACTGGGACATAGGTTACAACAGAAAGGTGGGGGCCATTAGAAAGGAGGGGTCCTGGGCCCAGTGGAGAGGTTGTAAATTCTTAAAACTGTCATGTTAAAAATGTATAAAAGGCTAGTCTGAAAAGACGATCTTTGGTAGAGCTTGGGATATTCTACTCGGGTTGATGTTGTTCTGTTGTGATCTACGAACAATAAAGACTCTAAGGCATTGGAATAATTGTGTGTTCGTGATTACTTCCATGGAATTGGGTGTATGAAGACTGAGGGGTCAGTTGGATTAATTTTTGCCACGACACGACCTCATTCTCCATGGAACTGCCATCATTCCACTACATCATCAGTCAGTTAAATAACTGCTCTTGAGCCCACTTCAATCAGATTTAATAAGCTTTTGTTTTTGCACTAAAAAACTTTTATCTGCACTGTTGCTCACTTCAATGATTTGCACTCTGCCTTTTGCCTTGCGTTGCTTTATTTTGTTTTATTTAACTTTATTTTTGATTTTATTATGCCTTTTTTAACACTCTCTTAGTGTATAAATGTACAGTTGTATCTACATTTTATATTTTGATCTAGATCTTTTAGGCTTTAATGTTATGTAATCTGTGTGGGTCTGAGTGTAACGCAATTTCACGCAAAGCTCTAATTCGCGCATGCAAATCTGTGTTTGTTGCTCCAATTTCGTTGTCTCCAACATATTCATATAATGGAGCTCCTTTTCCTTTAAAGCAAGGCGCTCTAATTCAACTTCTAGCTCCTTTAATCTAACTGCTTCATCTGCCGTACTACTAGAGTAAGATGTTCTAGGACCTTTAGGTTTGGTGTATATCAGTGTCAACGTCCCACGTTCTACCAAAGTATTATAAAGTTGAGTCTTTACCGTAGCTTTCTTTGCTTGCTTTGTGACAACAATGTCATCATGTTCAGCAACTAGCAAGAGATCATCTTTTTGACACCGATGCAAAACCTCCAAAGTGGGAGCAGAAACAAACTCATCCAGATTATACTCCATGTTTAAAACCAGAATCAGTCCAGCCACAAGACAAAAGGCTAACACACAACAAACAAAGCTTCTCAAACAAAACACACACCTGCCAGTCCTACCTGAATTACTCCATTAACTCAAAAGACAGAAAGTCTACTTTAACGGGCCCCCAAATATGTTACGATCCCCGCTAAACAAAAGGGACCTGAACATAAAGTCAAACCACACAAAGTGTAAGGCAACACAAATCAACAATTTATTAATTAAACAGAGGATTTGGGACAAACCAAAAAGCCATACACAATTAAAGCTCAAACTGTCTATTTAAAATAAGAATCAAGGGAGAACAAAAAGGCAGAGATGGGTCGGCCAAAATGAACAAAAGAGGGCAACAAGCCGAGTCAGCCCGCCATTGGACCGTCGTACCCGACTTAACTCCCCTGTCCCTGCCTAACAAATCCCAACCCTTAAAGTAAAACTACAAACCGTTAAAACAGGACCACCTCGCCCATCACCTAAAAGAACTAACTGAAAACATAAAAGAGGAGCTGAACGTCTAAGCTGCCCCTGGCATCGACAGCAGCACAACCAGGAGGCGGAGCTTAGCCGGAAACACAGAGCGAAGCAGAGAGCAAGAAGCCGGTCTCAACATCCTCCTTATAAAGGGTAGCAGCCAATCAGGAGCCCAGATCAGACACACCCCACTCCTCCTGCAGGTGGAACACACAGACAATTACATGCATTTGTAACAGAGTCCTTTGTGCTCAAGTCCGAGGCAAGTCTCGAGTCCTTGTGTTTGAGAATAAAGGAGTCCAAGTTTGAGTCAGAGAAATAAAAAATTAAGTCCAAGTCCGAGTCGAGGCACAAAACTGATCTTGATGACTACTCCATCTCTGCCCACAACACCAATGCCCTGCACAAGAAGGGCCAGAGTCGTCCTTCTGAGGGACAACATGAAAATAGCTAAAGTCATCCCAATCTAAAAATGTAATTATATAAAATATCAAAACAATCCATCAATATGGCTTACAAGCACATAGAATCACACAAATGGCTGTAATTGAGCTGGTTGAAAAAATAACATCTACAATAAAAAATAAAAATCCCATAAATGGAATTTTCATAGACTTGAAGAAAGCCTTCACCATTGATCACAAAGTTCTGTTAAGAAAACCTGAAAGATATGGCATCAGGGGCATTGTATAAAGATCGATTGGTGACATTTTATTCTAAATAAAAGAGATTATTTTCACCCAACAAACAAGCTGCTCATAAACTTTAACTTACTGAAAGGTAATCAAAAATAATGTTTAAAATAATACAGAACCTGTTTTAGATGAACTCTGCTCCTGACGAACACTCGTGTTCAGTAAACTCAGATCACAACCAACGTCAAACAGACATGTCTGTCTGTTCAGAAAGTTAACCTGTGGAATAGTCTAGAACTAAAACATCTATAAATAGCTTCAAGAAATGACTTAAAAACAGATCTCACAATTTAAAGTTGCTTATTCTTTCTTTAAGTATGTTAAAATAATTCAGTGTTAGTTGTTTTTGTGTTATATTTGTGAAAAATAAACTAGTAAACTATGATGCAGGAAGGGGCTTCTTAGAATGAAGCATTTGTAGTTGGTGTAGAACCTAATTTAACCTAATATGCTTGGACTAGAGTAACCAGAGCACCAGTACACGGACTCACGCTCTGGAATGGGCTAGAGTCTTTTCCCCTCCCTCCATATGTGTACCCTGAACTTAGATGAGCATTGAGCTGGCTCACGATGGCTTACTGACTCTAACAATGCAAAAACCAATGTTGGGGTTGAAGATTTCCTGGTGGCGTCTCTGACTCTCCTCAAGCTGCAGCTGGATCTCGATGTACTCAGTGTCACCAGCACCAGGTTCTTGTCATAGTTCTTCTCCAGTGCATCCAGTGTGCCCAACATGGCTGTTATCTGAAATAAACATTTAAATGGTCAAATGGCCATTGCCAATTTAATTGAATCAAACCATTATTTACTGCCAGCTGGCCGTATACTTACCTCTACATGCAAAGACTTGAAGACATTGGTGCAGATTTTGATTGAAAGCTGCAGGTCTTGAATCAAGGCCTCCACTTGTTTAATCTCCATCTTGATCCCCTCTAAGTCTGCTTCATTGTAGTCGTCTGGGAGCTTCTCTAGTTCCTCAATTTTACCATCTTCAC
>JALDNG010003301.1:0-28155 GCA_024349245.1 Neodontobutis hainanensis | reverse complement strand
CTGGTCTCTCTGTCTCCTCTGCCTCCTCTGGTCTCTCTTTCTCCTATAACTCTTCTGGTCTCTCTGCCTCATCTACCTTCTCTGGTCTCTCTATGGCCTCTTCCTCCTCTGCTCTCTCTGTAACCTCTGCCTTCTCTTGTCTCTCTGCCTCCTCTGTCCCCTCTGGTCTCTCTGCCTCCACTGCTCTCTCTATTGCCTCTGCCTCCTCTGGTCTCTTTGTCTCCTCTGCCTCCTCTAGTCACTCTGTGGCCTCTGCCTCCTCTGGTCTCTCTGCCTCCTCTGCCTCCTCTGCTCTAACTGCCTCCTCTGGTCTCTCTCTCTCTGCCTCCTCTGGTCTCTCTATGGCCTCGGCCTCCTCTGGTCTCTCTATGGCCTCTGCCTCCTCTGGTCTCTCTATGGCCTCTGCCTCCTCTGGTCTCTCTGTCTCCTCTGCCTCCACTGGTCTCTCTGCCTTCTCTGCCTCCTCTGCTCTCTGCCTCCTCTGGTCTGTCTGTGTCCTCTGCCTCCTCTGGTCTCTCTGTGGCCTCTGCCTCCTGTGGCCTCTCTGCCCCGTTGCCTCCTCTGGTCTCTCTGTCTCCTCTGCCTCCAATGGTCTCTCTGCCTTCTCTGCCTCCTCTGCTCTCTCTACCTCCACTGGTCTCTCTGTGACCTCTGCAATCCTCTGGTCTCTCTGTAGCCTATGCCTACTCTGGATTCTCTGTGGCCTCTCCCTCCTCTAGTCTCTCTGTGTCCTCTGCCTCCTCGGGTCTCTTTGTCTCCTCTGCCTCCTCTAGTCACTCTGTGGCCTCTGCCTCCTCTGGTCTCTCTCCCTCCTCTGCCTCCTCTGCTCTAACTGCCTCCTCTGGTCTCTCTGTGGCCTCTGCCTCCTCTGGTCTCTCTGTGGCCTCAGCCTCCTCTGGTCTCTCTGTGGCATCTGCCTTTTCTGGTCTCTCTGCCTCCTCTGCCTCCCCTGGTCTCTCTGTGGCCTCTGCCTCCTCTAGACTCTCCTTGCCTCCCCTGGTCTTTCTGTGGCCTCTGCCTCCTCTGGTCTCTCTGCCTCCTCTGCTTCCACTCGTCTCTCTGTGGCCTCTGCCTCCTCTGGTCTCTCTGTCTCCTCTGCCTCCTCTAGTCTCTCTGTGGCCTCTGCCTCCTCTGGTCTGTCTGTGTCCTCTACTTCCTCTTGTCTCTATGTGGCCTCTCCTCCTCTGGTCCCTCTGTCTCCTCTGCCTCCTCTGGTCTCTCTGCCTCCTCTGCCTCCTCTGCATCCTCTGATCTCTCTGTGGCCTCTGCCTCCTCTGGTATCTCTGTCTCCTCTGCCTCCTCTGCTCTCTCTGTGGCCTCTGGGTCCTCTGCTCTCTCTGTCTCCTCTATCTCCTCTGGTCTCTCTGTTGCCTCTGCCTCCTCTGGTCTCTTCGTGTCCTCTGCCTCCTCTGGTCTCTCTGTGTCCTCTGCCTCCTCTGGTCAGTCTTTGGCCTCTGCCTTCTCTGGATCTCTCTGTGGCCTCTGGTCTCTTACTGGCATCTGCCTTTTCTGGTCTCTCTGCCTACTCTGCCTCCTCTAGTCTCTCTGTGGCCTCTGCCTCCTCTGGACTCTCTGCCTCCTTTGGTCTTTCTGTTGCCTCTGCCTCCTCTGGCCTCTCTGCCTCCTCTACTTCCTCTTGTCTCTTTGTGGCCTCTGCCTCCTCTGGTCTCTCTGTCTCCTCTGCCTCCTCTGGTCTCTCTGCCTCCTCTGGTCTCTCTGTGGCCTCTGCCTCCTCTGGTCTGTCTGTGTCCTCTACCTCCTCTGCCTCCTCTGGTCTCTCTGTGTCCTCTGCCTCCTCTGGTCTGTCTATGTCCTCTGCCTCCTCTGCCCTCTCTGTGGCCTCTTCCTCCTCTGCTCCATCTGTCTCCTCTGCCTCCTCTAGTCTCTCTCTGGCCTCTGCCTCTTCTAGTCTCACTGCCTTCTCTGTCTCCTCTAGTCTCTCCGTGTTCTCTATCTGCTCTGGTCTCTCTGTTGCCTCTGCCTCCTCTGGTCTCTTTGTGGCCTCTGCCTTCTCTGGTCTCTCTGTGGCCGCTGCCTCCTCTGGTCTCTCTGCCTTTTCTGGTCTCTCTGCCTCCTCTGCATCCTCATATCTCTCTGCCTCCTCTGGTCTCTCTGTCTGTCTGCCTGCTCTGATCTCTCGGTGGCCTCTGCCTCCTCTGGTCTCTCTGTGGCCTCTGCCTCCTCTGGTCTCTCTGTCTCCTCTGCCTACACTGGTCTTTCTGTAGCCTCTGCCTCCTCTGGACTCTCTGCCTCCTCTGGTCTTTCTGTGGCCTCTGCCTCTTCTGTTCTCTCTGTCTCCTCTGCCTCCTCTGCTCTCTCTGTGGCCGCTGCCTCCTTTTTTGTCTCTCTGTGGCATCTGCCTTTTCTGGTCTCTCTGCCTCCTTCTCCTCTTCTGGTCTCTTTGTGGCCTTTGCCTCCTCTGGACTCTCTGCCTCCTCTAGACTTTCTCTGGCCTCTGCTTCCTCTCTTCTCCCTCCCCGTTACCTCCTCTGGTCTCCTCATCTGCAGTCTATTCATCTGCAAAGCAGAGCTCTAGAGCAAAGGGGGAAAAAATTATGATCAAAAAGACACCTTTCTTGTCAGGGCCTATAGCTCGTACCCTTAGTTGACATTTTGACCCCTTACCAATGTCGTAGCCTCTCCAAATTTTGCACGCTGGCTCCTGGGGCCACCCAGAACAACATATCAAAGGCTGCTGGCTTTAGAGCAAAGGCAAAAAGTTTCAGCCTACAAAAGACACAGCCTATAACGGGTTCTGACCATTGACCCTGAACATTATTTGATACCTTAACAATGTCGTAGCCTCTCCAAATTTTTAAACGCTGGCTCCAGGGGCCACCCAGAACGACATAGGCAAGGCGGCTGGCTCTAGAGTCAAGGGAAGAAAATGATGACTCAAAAGACATCTCTCCTTTTGGGCCTTTAGCTCATACACTTTTTAACCTTTCGACCGCTTAACAATGTGGTAGCCTCTCCAATTTTAACCACACGCTTCCACATACTGTGTCGAGAAAAAGGAGACCACATTTCTCTTGATCGGACTCGGGAAGTGATTGCCAGCGCCCCCACTAGGTGAATACATTGACAAAATGGGCATGTGGGAATCCCAAATTTTTCACCCTGGCTCCTGGAGTAGCCCTGAATCACATATCCCAAGCGCAGAGCTCTAGAGCAAAGGGGAAAAGAATTATGATCAAAAAGACACCTTTCTTGTCAGGGCATATAGCTCGTACCCTTAGTTGACCTTTTGACCCCTTACCAATGTCGTAGCCTCTCCAAATTTTGCACGCTGGCTCCTGGGGCCACCCAGAACGACATATCAAAGGTTGCTGGCTTTAGAGCAAAGGGAAAAAGTTTCAGCCTCCTAAAGACACAGCTTATAACGGGTTTTGACCATTGACCCCTGAACATTATTTGATACCTTAACAATGTCGTAGCCTCTCCAAATTTTTAAACGCTGGCTCCAGGGGCCACCCAGAACGACATAGGCAAGGCGGCTGGCTCTAGAGTCAAGGGAAGAAAAATGATGACTCAAAAGACATCTCTCCTTTTTGGGCCTTTAGCTCATACACTTTTTTAACCTTTCGACCGCTTAACAATGTGGTAGCCTCTCCAATTTTAACCACACGCTTCCACATACTGTGTCGAGAAAAAGGAGACCACATTTCTCTTGATCGGACCTCGAAGTGATTGCCAGCGCCCCCACTAGGTGAATACATTGACAAAATGGGCATGTGGGAATCCTAAATTTTTCACCCTGGCTCCTGGAGTAGCCCTGAATCACATATCCCAAGCGCAGAGCTCTAGAGCAAAGGGAAAAGAATTATGATCAAAAGACACCTTTCTTGTCAGGGCATATAGCTCGTACCCTTAGTTGACCTTTTGACCCCTTACCAATGTCGTAGCCTCTCCAAATTTTGCACGCTGGCTCCTGGGGCCACCCAGAACGACATATCAAAGGTTGCTGGCTTTAGAGCAAAGGGAAAAGTTTCAGCCTCCTAAAGACACAGCTTATAACGGGTTTTGACCATTGACCCTGAACACTATTTGACCCCTTAACATTGTCGTAGCCTCTCCAAATTTTGCACGCTGGCTCCTAGGGCCACCCAGATCGACATATCAAAGACGACATTTCACTTGATCGACCTCGGAAGTGACCGCCAGCATGCATTTATGTAATGTTATCACCTCAAAAACTTGATGCAGTTAGTGAAGGTTTGGAGTCTGGACCTAATGGGTTCATTTAATGTTTCATTGTTTATGTATGGGCCAGTACTCAGTAGAAAACAAGAAGAAAGTTATTATTCTAAATTTTCTTTATGGAATAGTAAAGTTGGCAACTTGGTGTACTAGAAAAACAAAGTTGAAGAAAGTGCGTCTATTGATCCTATTTTATTGACAAAATGTTTTGTAAAAAAAGGTTAAAGGTAGACCATCTTTTATAGCATAACACAGAATGTTTAGTCTTTTTTCATTTTTGGGGCTTTAAAAACTTTATGTGTGAGCCTGATGGGAATGAAAGTTTTAATCTAAACATTCTCTAATGTGAATATGAATGAAAATAAAAGTGGAATTGGTAAATGGGGAGATTTGAAAAAAAAAAAAAAAATGAAAAGATTTTTTGAGGTTGTAAATATTTATGTAAAAACTCCCAATTGTTATTTTAGTAATAAAGGCATTGTCAAATGTCAAAATGTCTCTGCCTCCTCTGATCTCTCTCTGGCCTCTGCCTCCTCTGGTCTCTTTGTGGCCTCTGCCTTCTCTGGTCTCTCTCTGGCCTCTGCCACATCTAGTCTCTCTGCCTTCTCTGTCTCCTCTAGTCTCTCTGTGTCCTCTATCTGCTCTGGTCTCTCTGTTGCCTCTGCCTCCTCTGGTCTCTCTGTCTTTCTGCCTGCTCTGATCTCTCGGTGGCCTCTGCCTCCTCTGGTCTCTGCCTCGTTTCCTCCTCTGGTCACTCTGTGGCCGCTGCCTCCTTTGGTCTCTCTGTTGCATCTGCCTTTTCTGGTCTCTCTGCCTCCTCCTCCTCTTCTAGTCTCTCTGTGGCCTTTGCCTCCTCTGGTCTCTTTGTGGCCTCTGCCTTCTGGTCTCTCTGCCTCCTCTGCATCCTCTGGTCTCTCTGCCTCCTCTGGTTTCTCTGTCTTTCTGCCTCCTCTGAAATCTCGATGGCCTCTGCCCCTCTGGTCTCACTGTGGCCTCTGCTTCCTCTGGTCTCTCTGTGGCCTCATGCCTTCTCTGGTCTCTTTGTGGCCTCTGCCTTCTCTGGTCTCTCTGCCTCCTCTGCATCCTCTCGCCTCTCTGCCTCCTCTGGTCTCTCTGTCTTTCTGCCTCCTCTGAACTCTCGATGGCCTTTGCCCCTCTGCTCTCACTGTGGCCTCTGCCTCCTCTGGTCTCTCTCTGGCCTCTGCCTTCTCTTGTCTCTCTGCCTCCTCTGCCCCTCTGGTCTCTCTGCCTCCACTGGTCTCTCTATTGCCTCTGCCTCCTCTGGTCTCTGTTTTGCCTCTGCCTCCTCTGGTCTCTTTGTCTCCTCTTCCTCCTATAGTCACTCTATGGCCTCTGCCTCCTCTGGTCTTTCTGCCTCCTCTGCCTCCCCTGCTCTAACTGCCTCCTCTGGTCTCTCTGTGGCCTTTGCCTCCTCTGGTCTCACTGTGGCCTCTGCCTCCTCTGATCTCTCTGTGGCCGCTGCCTCCCCTGGTCTCTCTGTATCATCTGCCTTTTCTGTTCTCTCTGCCTCCTCTGGCTCCTCTTGTCTCTCTATGGCCTCTGCCTCATCTGGACTCTCTGCCTCCTCTGGTCTTTCTGTGGCCTCTGCCTCCTCTGGTCTCTCTGCCTAATCTGCTTCCTCTGGTCTCTCTGTGGCCTCTGCCTTCTCTGGTCTCTCTGTCTCCTCTGCCTCCTCTGGTCTCTCTACCTCCTGTGCCTCCTCTGGTCTGTCTGTGTCCTCTGCCTCCTCTCGTCTCTCTGTGGCCTCTGCCTCCTCTGGTCTCTCTGTCTTTTATAACTCCACTGGTCTCTCAGTGGCCTTTGACTCCACTCCGTCTCTCTGTGGCCTCTGCCTCCCCTGCTCTCTCTCTGGCCTCTGCCTCCACTAGTCTTTCTGACTTATCTGTCTCCTCTAGTCTCTCTGTCGCCTCTGCCTCCTCTGCTCTCTGTGGCCTCTGCCTCCTCTAATCTCTCTGCCTTCTCTGCCTCCTCTGGTCTCTATGGCCTCTGCCTTTACTGGACTCTGTGTGGCCTCTGCCTCCACTGGTCTCTCTGTGACTTATGCCTCCTCTGGTCTCTCTCTGGCCTCTGCCTCCTCTGGTCTCTCTGCCTCCTCTGCCCTCTCTGCTCTCTCTGTGGCCTCTGACTCCTCTGGACTCTCTTCCTCCTCTGGTCTTTCTGTGGCCTCTGCTTCCTCTAGTTTTCCTGCTTCTGAAGAGTGCAGTTGCACCTCTGCTTGCTCCTGCCAGCTTTACTTTTCTCTTTAGTTATCTCCACATTTAGGATCAACTTTTTACATTGCTTTTTACTTTCTTTTAACTGGATTTTTATGTTTTTATGTTCTTACTTATTTTTTACTTTTTAAACAACATGTTGGACCTGTTGAGCGACTGGAGTCTTAGTATCTATTTTTCAACATGTCTGGGATAAAAACAACTACTGCAAACTCTTTCTGCCAAAATTGTTGGAAATACCAACAAGAAATCAGTGTGCTACAAACAAAGATTTTTGCTTTGGAATCTGAAAGAGGACTTCAGGATAAAATCCCGATCACACAATGTGGTAAGACTGTGAATTTAAACTTGGAAGATACAGTGTCATTCCCAAAGCTGAACAAAGCAAAGGGATTTAAACAAAATGATGGCACCTGGCATAAACTTGGTGCCCAGCCAAAGCAGCACTGGATAAGAAAAAAGAATGCTGGCATCACAAGAGCACTTGTAGCATCACCAGACATCCAGCTAAAAACAGATTTGAATCACTGATGAATGAACCAGAAAACTCTTCTTTAACTGTAAAACATGGAGGAAATAAAACTTTGTCTATGGAAAACGGAGACATGAATCTGTGGAAAAGCACCAGGCTAACAGAGACAGAGAATCTATGCCAAAAGTGAAGGACAGAGATATCCTGTTGCTGGGAGACGGTGCTGTCAGGGACATAAACTATAGTTGTTTTGTTACATGCAGCTATCCAAGTGCTATGGTCCCTGATATAAGAGCACTCCTCCCCAAGTCCTGTCCAAACACACAGGCATTAAACAGCTGATTGTACATGTGGGTGCAGTTGACACCAGGAAGGGAGAATCAGAGGTTTTAAAAAAGGATTTCTCCAGGCTTTTAAATAAACTTGAAAATCTGGAAGTGCAATCCTTTATCAGTGGACCACTCCCAAACATTGACAGAAGGATCAATAAATTCAGTCGGCTGCTTGCATTAAATACATGGCTGTCCAAGACCTGCGAGACAAGAGGAGTACACTTTATTGATAACTTCAACTTGTTTTGGCAACGTGTAGACCTGTGTGACGACCCAGCTCCTGAACTTCCCCTTTAAGAGGGTTGGCTTGTGTGAAGTGGGTGGGTCGTCAGGTGTGGTTTACCTGAGAGGGGAGGGGCTTAGAGTATATATATAGGCTAGCCTGCCTTTGCTCTCTCTCTCTCTCTCAATCTCTGGGTCTTTCAGGTGAGCCACCATCTTTGGAGAAAACCTTTTGTTTGTTTGTCATAGTAAATCAACTGACTTAATAAATCAATTGGAAATTTACCTTGTTGGTTTGTGTGGATTCCTCTTTTTGTTGCTAACCTGAGCTAGTTGGTAACAAATGGAGGCTCGTCCGGGATACTTTTTGGAATTTTGTGGTTTTTCTACTCATAGTATTTAGTACTTTTATTGAGTGTTTTGAGTATGATGAAACTGTTGGAGAGGAAAGTTTCTCACAGTGAGAAGGTGGCTCATGTAGAGAGGTTTGAATGTTGGGTCCAAACAGTTCAGTAAGCTACTTAAAAATTATTTGATTGGTGTGATGCAGCCATGATTGTTTGGAAGGGGGAATAGTTCCTGGTAGGCTTAAGAACGTGGCCCAGGAAACTGGACACGTTGTTTTTTGTTTTAGTTTGTTATTTTTGTACTGGCACGTGGTTGGAGCAGTTGTCTCGGGTACACAAGCGTGACTGTCTAGGAGAGTCGCCAGCTTGCTGGTTGCTTGGCCGGGTCATTGGTAACTGTGTTTAAAACACCCACCACAAGTCTGGTATGAAGACTAGGGCTGAGTTAGCTAGCTAGAGTTTGGCTAGGTAGTCAGCTAGTGGGGCTGCCTCCTTCCTTCAAGGCTGTAAGCATTTTAGGTTTTGGTGGTTATCTTAACAATCCAGGGTGAATGCATTGTGGGTTCTGGTTTAGTGGCTTTTCTTTAGTGTTATTGGTAGTCATTATTCAGCTGTGAGGCTACATACACTTGTGTGGACATGGCATCGGTTGCTGACTTTTTTGAAAACCCAAGTGAGAGAGCTTTGAGAGCATTAAGTAAGAAGCAGTTGGTTGATGTGGCCAACATTTTGACATTGTTTTCCCCAAACAATCCAGGAGAAATTCCATTTTTGATATTGTGAGGAAGGAGCTCAATGAGCAAGGTTTCTTTGAAGGCTCTAAGGAAAAAATGGAAGAGGTTTGTAGTCCTGGTACTTCTAACCTTGTATCTACTCCTTCAGGTGGGCTAGTATCTGGTTTAACTTTTGAGCAACAGAAAGAACTGTTAATGTTGCAGCATAAACAAGCTTTGGAGTTTGAACGTGAAAGGGCCAAAGAACATGAATTTGAGCTTGAAAAGCTAAGAAATGAGTCTCAAGCTACGTGAGGAAGAGTTGAGACAGCAACAGGAGAAACAGAGTCTAGAGCGCTATAGGCTAGACCTCATCAGAGATGGTAAATTAAATGATCCAAATTTACCTGTGTCTCTAGAGCCTAGCCATCATTTTGATGTTTCTGTTAATCTAAGACTTCTGCCCAAGTTTTCAGAACAAGACCCTGACACATTCTTTGTTTTTTGAGAGGCTGGCTGAAACAAGAAAGTGGTCCGATTCTGAACAGACTTTGTTATTGCAGTGTGTGCTTAGTGGGAAAGCGCAGCAAGCGTTTTCTGCGTTAAATGCTGTTGACAGTAAAAACTATAAAAAAGTTAAATCTGCAGTGTTGAAGGCTTATGAACTGGTCGCAGAAGCATACAGACAAAAATTTAGAAACTCTAGAAGACAAGAAAACCAGTCTCATGTAGAGTTTGCTCGTGAACTGGCAATTATGTTTAACCGATGGCAGTCTGCTTGTGAGACTGAAACGTATCCTCAGTTGTGTGAGATGATCTTGTTGGAGCAATTTAAATCCACACTTCCTGAGCATCTCCAACTACTTGAATGAACACAAGTCAAAAACTACATCTGAGGCAGCTGTCCTAGCTGATGAGTACATGTTGATATCTAAAGGAAATGCTAACTGAGACTCAAGGGATCCTCATACAGTTATAAGACTTATGTACCGGAGTCAGAGGCATCAGTTAAACCTGTAAAACATGTAACTATTGTTTAGGGCGTGGACACTGGAAAAATGACTGTCCAGTATTAAAGGCTAAAACTAAAACATTCCAAGGAAAGCGTTTCCTAAACCAATTGCCCTTGCTGCTTCGGTTTCTCCAGTTGAGAAAGCAAACGCTATTGCTGCAGTGAAGGCTCACACCAAGTCTGAAGATGAGATCCACCCTGAGATTGTCCTGTCTTTGGATACTGACATACAGCTGGTTGACTGGTTACCGCCATATATCTCTAGAGGTTATGTGTCTTTAGCAGGCCACAATGAGAGAGTTCCTGTTAACATTCTCAGAGATTCGGGGGCCCTCGACTCTTTCATTTCTGCCTCTGTCTTACCATTTTCCTCAAAATCCGCAACTGGTGGATTTGCAAAGGTCAGGGGAATGAGTTTAAATATATTGACTGTCCCATTACATAAAGTAATGTTATCGTCTGACCTTGTCAATGATGTGGTTGCTCTAGGGGTTTGTCCTAGTCTACCGGTGGATGGAGTACAGGTTATACTGGGTAATGACCTGGCAGGAGCTCAAATGTGGGCTGAAATCTCCATTGGTTCTGAGTCCTCTAAAGATGAGGGTTCTCCAGCATGTGTTGTTACTGTGCTCAGAGTAAACGCGCACAAGACCCTGTAGAACAGTCAGTTAACAACTCTGAAAGGCATCCAAATGTATGTTTTCCTTTGTCTGATTTTGCACCCTCAATCACAAGACGTGAGTTAATTGCAGAACAGAAAGTTGACCTCTCTCTAACAGATCTATTCCTACAGGTTCAGTCCTTAGAGAATTTAGAAGATGCTGTATCTGGTTACTGTCTGGATGATGGTATGTTGGTGAGAAAATGGCTTCCTTACCATAATAATCTGGTTGGGGAGATCATCTTTCAAGTAGTAGTACCAACTAAGTTTAGGACCGACATTTTAAAGGCCTTTTTCTACTCATAGTATTTAGTACTTTTATTGAGTGTTTTGAGTATGATGAAACTGTTGGAGAGGAAAGTTTCTCACAGTGAGAAGGTGGCTCATGTAGAGAGGTTTTAATGTTGGGTCCAAACAGTTCAGTAAGCTACTTAAAAATTATTTGATTGGTGTGATGCAGCCATGATTGTTTGGAAGGGGGAATAGTTCCTGGTAGGCTTAAGAACGTGGCCCAGGAAACTGGACACGTTGTTTTTTGTTTTAGTTTGTTATTTTTGTACTGGCACGTGGTTGGAGCAGTTGTCTCGGGTACACAAGCGTGACTGTCTAGGAGAGTCGCCAGCTTGCTGGTTGCTTGGCCGGGTCATTGGTAACTGTGTTTAAAACACCCACCACAAGTCTGGTATGAAGACTAGGGCTGAGTTAGCTAGCTAGAGTTTGGCTAGGTAGTCAGCTAGTGGGGCTGCCTCCTTCCTTCAAGGCTGTAAGCATTTTAGGTTTTGGTGGTTATCTTAACAATCCAGGGTGAATGCATTGTGGGTTCTGGTTTAGTGGCTTTTCTTTAGTGTTATTGGTAGTCATTATTCAGCTGTGAGGCTACATACACTTGTGTGGACATGGCATCGGTTGCTGACTTTTTTGAAAACCCAAGTGAGAGAGCTTTGAGAGCATTAAGTAAGAAGCAGTTGGTTGATGTGGCCAAGCATTTTGACATTGTTTTCCCCAAACAATCCAGGAGAAATTCCATTTTGATATTGTGAGGAAGGAGCTCAATGAACAAGGTTTCTTTGAAGGCTCTAAGGAAAAATGGAAGAGGTTTGTAGTCCTGGTACTTCTAACCTTGTATCTACTCCTTCAGGTGGGCTAGTATCTGGTTTAACTTTTGAGCAACAGAAAGAACTGTTAATGTTGCAGCATAAACAAGCTTTGGAGTTTGAACGTGAAAGGGCCAAAGAACATGAATTTGAGCTTGAAAAGCTAAGAAATGAGTCTCGGCTACGTGAGGAAGAGTTGAGACAGCAACAGGAGAAACAGAGTCTAGAGCGCTATAGGCTAGACCTCATCAGAGATGGTAAATTAAATGATCCAAATTTACCTGTGTCTCTAGAGCCTAGCCATCATTTTGATGTTTCTGTTAATCTAAGACTTCTGCCCAAGTTTTCAGAACAAGACCCTGACACATTCTTTGTACTTTTGAGAGGCTGGCTGAAACAAGAAAGTGGTCCGATTCTGAACAGACTTTGTTATTGCAGTGTGTGCTTAGTGGGAAAGCGCAGTGTTTCCATGCGTTAAATGCTGTTGACAGTAAAAACTATAAAAAGTTAAATCTGCAGTGTTGAAGGCTTATGAACTGGTCGCAGAAGCATACAGACAAAAATTTAGAACCTCTAGAAGACAAGAAAACCAGTCTCATGTAGAGTTTGCTCGTGAACTGGCAATTATGTTTAACCGATGGCAGTCTGCTTGTGAGACTGAAACGTATCCTCAGTTGTGTGAGATGATCTTGTTGGAGCAATTTAAATCCACACTTCCTGAGCGCATCTCCAACTACTTGAATGAACACAAGTCAAAACTACATCTGAGGCAGCTGTCCTAGCTGATGAGTACATGTTGACATCTAAAGGAAATGCTAACTGAGACTCAAGGGATCCTCATACAGTTATAAGACTTATGTACCGAGTCAGAGGCATCAGTTAAACCTGTAAAAACATGTAACTATTGTTTAGGGCGTGGACACTGGAAAATGACTGTCCAGTATTAAAGGCTAAAACTAAAACATTCCAAGGAAAGCGTTTCCTAAACCAATTGCCCTTGCTGCTTCGGTTTCTCCAGTTGAGAAAGCAAACGCTATTGCTGCAGTGAAGGCTCACACCAAGTCTGAAGATGAGATCCACCCTGAGATTGTCCCGTTGTCTTTGGATACTGACATACAGCTGGTTGACTCGGTTACCGCCCATATATCTCTAGAGGTTATGTGTCTTTAGCAGGCCACAATGAGAGAGTTCCTGTTAACATTCTCAGAGATTCGGGGCCTCGACTCTTTCATTTCTGCCTCTGTCTTACCATTTTCCTCAAAATCCGCAACTGGTGGATTTGCAAAGGTCAGGGGAATGAGTTTAAATATATTGACTGTCCCATTACATAAAGTAATGTTATCGTCTGACCTTGTCAATGATGTGGTTGCTCTAGGGGTTTGTCCTAGTCTACCGGTGGATGGAGTACAGGTTATACTGGGTAATGACCTGGCAGGAGCTCAAATGTGGGCTGAAATCTCCATTGGTTCTGAGTCCTCTAAAGATGAGGGTTCTCCAGCATGTGTTGTTACTGTGCTCAGAGTAAACGCGCACAAGACCCTGTAGAACAGTCAGTTAACAACTCTGAAAGGCATCCAAATGTATGTTTTCCTTTGTCTGATTTTGCACCCTCAATCACAAGACGTGAGTTAATTGCAGAACAGAAAGTTGACCTCTCTCTAACAGATCTATTCCTACAGGTTCAGTCCTTAGAGAATTTAGAAGATGCTGTATCTGGTTACTGTCTGGATGATGGTATGTTGGTGAGAAAATGGCTTCCTTACCATAATAATCTGGTTGGGGAGATCATCTTTCAAGTAGTAGTACCAACTAAGTTTAGGACCGACATTTTAAAGGCAGCTCATTGTGGTGTTGCAGGACACTTTGGTGTCAGGAAAACTTATGATAAAGTACTGCGTTACTTCTACTGGCCTAAAATCAAAAGATGTCTCTGCCTATGTTAGAACCTGTCACACTTGTCAGTTAACTGGGAAGCCCAACCAAGTTATAAAACCACTACCTGTGAAGCCTATTCCAACAGTTGGTCAACCTTTTGAACATCTTTTAATAGATTGTGTAGGGCCGCTACCCAAATCAAAAACAGGCAGAATATATTTGCTGACTGTGATGTGTCTAAATACGCGTTACCCAGCAGCTTTTCCTCTCAGGAATATCACTACAAAATCTGTTATCAAAGCTTTGTCTCAATTCATTTCAGCTTTTGGTATACCTAAAGTGATACAAAGTGACCAGGGGACAAACTTCACCTCTAAAATGTTTGCAGAAATTCTTAAACAGCTACAGGTCAAGCATGTTAAATCTACGCCATATCCTCCAGAGAGTCAGGGAGCTATTGAACGTTTCCATCAGACCCTGAAATCTCTGCTGCGGGCTTACTGTACTGAACTTGATCGTGACTGGGAGGAAGGTCTACCTTGGCTCATGTTGGCAGCTAGAGAAGCTACCCAGGCCAGTACAGGGTTTAGTCCTAATGAACTGGTGTTTGGCCATTCTGTACGTGGTCCTTTGGCTTTGTTACAGAGTAATTGGAAAGTACCCTCCTCCCACCAACCTTATTGACTATGTCAATGGTTTTAAGAGGCGGTTGTATGAAGCTGGGAAAAAGGCAAAAGTAAATTTGGAAATGTCACAAGTAAAGATGAAGAAAATCTTTGATCGTACCGCTGTGAAACGTGTTTTTGACCCTGGTGATAAAGTTTTAGCTTTGTTGCCTGTTGTAAGTTCTCCTTTTCAGGCTAGATTCTCAGGACCGTACACTGTTGTTAAGCAGATTTCTGACCAAAACTGTATGATTTCAACTCCTGAACGACGAGAAAGTCACAGTTATGTCATATAAATCTGTTAAAACCATATTTTTCAAGGCATGAGAGTGAAATTAAGCCAGGAGTGGTTGCTACTCCATTTAGTGATCCATCTCCTTTACCTGGGGTGTCTCTAGATGAAACTGAGGATGAGGGTGCTGATGACTGTGTGTTGCAAGGACGACTAAAAATTCTGAGTCGCTTAAAAACTTGGAAAAGTTATTGGGTCATTTGTCTGAGCTGAAGAAGGGACAGTTACAAGATTTAATTCTATCCTTCCCTTCTTTGTTTTCTGACTCTCCATCGCGCACCAATCTGATTGAACATGATATTGATGTAGGTGATTCGACACCGAAATGTCAACGCTTTTATCGGACTTCCCCTGAAAAACAGGAGCAGTTGGAGAAAGAAGTACAGTATATGTTAAGGAACAATATAGCTGTCCCCTCCAACTCAAGTTGGGCTTCTCCTTGCCTCTTGGTTAAGAAACCTGACCAAACATTTAGACCCTGCACCGACTTGCTGTTTAAATGCTAATGTGTTTGCCTGTCTTGTGTTTACTAATTATTTTCTCTCTTCTCTTAATTTGCTTCTTTAGGTACCAAAGTTGCTGAGTGAGGGGAAACAAATTGGTTAATTACACTGACGGGTGGTTCCATTGGCCAGCTTCTTTGTGAGGGGGGGATGTGACGACCCAGCTCCTGAACTTCCCCTTTAAGAGGGTTGGCTTGTGTGAAGTGGGTGGGTCGTCAGGTGTGGTTTACCTGAGAGGGGAGGGGCTTAGAGTATATATATAGGCTAGCCTGCCTTTGCTCTCTCTCTCTCTCTCAATCTCTGGGTCTTTCAGGTGAGCCACCATCTTTGGAGAAAACCTTTTGTTTGTTTGTCATAGTAAATCAACTGACTTAATAAATCAATTGGAAATTTACCTTGTTGGTTTGTGTGGATTCCTCTTTTTGTTGCTAACCTGAGCTAGTTGGTAACACCTGTTTAAAGGAAAGGGCCCACACCTGAACAGAGGAGGGGTCAGGAGGCTAACAGATAATCTCCTGCACTCCCTGAGACACCTAAATGGTTCTGGTCGCACTCTTAAACAAAGAAAGAGTCTTCTGAGAAGCCATCAGCCACTGAATGAGAAAAACACTCCAGCCTCACCAACCAAAGATCCTCCTCTGACTGGACCACCATCAACACCTGCACTACTGAAATGGACCCCCCCAATAGGACCCTGGACCCCCCCAGTAACATCAACACCTTCTGCGGACCTCACCATCTCTGTCCCATCCCCGGAATCACCAATGGGATTTCCAGATCACCTGGAAATGTTGGTAAAATCTGGAACTAAGTTGATACCCTCACACCTAACTTGGCCAGGTCACGGGTTCTATCATCTCCATCTTGGCCAGAACAAATGAGACCCCGATAGGTGTCCAATGCACCCCTGTCAGACCCCCTCCACCCTCCCAGACCAGCTCCAAAGCCTTGACTAGCATCAAGGCTACTATCAGCGATTAGGACACTGAGGGCCTCTGCTGTTCCAGGACTTTTTGTCATCATAAAACACTTATCAACCCGAGGCCCTGTGAGAGAACACTCCCCCCCAGCTCCATAGCTACAGTCAGAAGTCGCAGATTGGAGAAGAGAATAACAGTTAGTTTGTCTAATCAGACAAACCTGATTCAAATTCCCTGCAAACAGATAAAGTCTAGTCCTGCTCAAACAGACTTGAAACTTGCAGTGTTCAATGTCAGGTATTTGGGAAACAAATCTTTTTTAATTAATGATTTTATAATTTCAAATAAGCTTGATTTTATGTTTTTAACAGAAACATGGTTAGACAGTAAGACTGGAAATGCTGTCCTTATTGAATCCACCCCATCGAATTTCACATTTTTATCCAAAATGCGGAAAACAAAAGGGTGGTGGTGTTTGTGCTATTTTTAGGATAATATTCTTATCCAGAAACTATCACTTGGGGAGTTTTCATCATTTGAGTATGTGGCATTCAAAATGGAGTTGAGGTTTTCTCCATCTATTTTATGTTGTTCTTTACAAACCACCCCAACAATGTCATGATTTTATTGATGAGTTTACTGAAATGCTTTCGGTTATCTGCACAGAATATGAACAAATAATCATATCAGGTGATTTTAACGTGCATGTGGATAATGTTTCTGACAGAAATGCCAAAGAACTTTCTACTATTCTTGATACTTTTGGTCTTTGTCAGCATGTTAATGAGCCGACCCATAACAGAGGTCACACTCTGGACCTGGTCATTACAAAGGGTGTCCATATTTCAGATGTCACTGTGATTGATGTTGCTCTGTCTGATCATTCTTGTGTCTTTTTCCATCTGTCCATGATTCCAAAAGCTGCTGCTGGACCTACAGTTGTTCAGAAGAGACACATTAATGATAACACCAGGACACAGTTTATGGAGGCAATCAGGTTTGAAAATGCCTCATCAGGTCAAGTTGATGATTTAATGAATTGTTATACTTCAGCTGTTTTAAATGTTATGGACGCCATTGCTCCTGTTAAGGTTAAAGTGATGAAGGGGCAGAAGGCTTCGTGGAGCAATGCTCCTTCTGTCAGGGCACAGAAAAGGGAATGCCAAAAGCCAAAGAAAATGGCGTAAATTTAAACTCTTAATTCATTATGAGGTATACAAAGAAAATCTGCATGTTTTCAATCAAACTTTGAAAAAGCAAGAGAAATATTCTTCTCAGAGCTCATCAACCACAGCAGTAACAACTCACGTGTCCTGTTTGCTACAGTGAACAGATTAACAAACCCTCCAACTCCATTTCCTCCAGAATTAGTTTCCAACACTAAATGCAATGAGTTTGCATTGTTTTTTAACAACAAGGTTCAAGGCATTAAACATGCGATACAGTCCAAAGGGCAAACAACAACACTGCAGCCACATAGGAGACCTTTGTTTGAGTTTACACATTTTACACCCATTAATGACAGAACAATTGAAAAACTGTCTCCAGCCTGAGTTCATCCACCTGCTGCCTCGATGTTTTACCCACTAGATTTCTAAAATCAGTACTAAGCAGTTTGTTACCACAACTCACTAATATAGTCAATAATTCCTTACAGTTTGGAACATTTCCAAGGGCCTTAAAACTGCTGTCATCAAGCCTCTCTAAAGAAGAGAAGTCTTGATGCTACAGTGCTCAACAACTATCGGCCCATATCAAACCTGCCATTTTTAGGGAAAGTCATCGAAAAGTTGTATATCAGCAACTTAATGACTTGCGTTCTATTGCTTAACAACTGCTTTGATCCTTTTCAGTCAGGTTTTAGGCCCCATCACAGCACTGAGACTGCACTTATCAAAGTCACAAATGACATCCGTCTGAACACTGACGCGGCAAAGTCTCTGTCTTAGTTCTGTTGGACTTGAGTGCTGCTTTGATACAGTGGACCATGAAATCCTGTCACAAAGATTAGATGAATGGATAGGTATCTCTGGAACTGCTCTTAAATGGTTTCAGTCCTATCTTGAAGACAGGAAGTACTTTGTTTCGGTTGGAAACTGTGTATCAGACCAAATGGCCCTGACATGTGGGTTCCACAGGGGTCTATCTTGGGACCTCTATTATTCAATCTTTACATGCTTCCTTTAGGCCAGTTAATACACAGCTGTGGTGTATCCTACCATAATTATGCAGATGACACTCAGATTTACATTTCACTCACAGCAGGTGAAAATGGACCAATCCATTCATTGTGTCACTGCATCGAACAGATTGATGTGTGGATGCAAAATAATTTTCTCCAACTGAACAGAAACAAGACTGAAATAATTATCTTTGGACCACAGAAACAAAGAGAAAATGTCAGAAGTCACCTCGAGTCTCTTTCTCTAAAATCTAAAAACCAGGTTAGCAATCTAGGGGTCATCATGGACTCAGACTTGAATTTCCAGAGTCACATTAAGTCAATTACATCATCTGCATTTTATCACCTTAAAAATATTTCCAGAGTCAAAGGCATAATGTCTCAACCAGACTTAGAGAAACTTATTCATGCTTTTATCTGCAGCAGGTTAGATTACTGTAACGGCCTGCTCACTGGTCTCTCAAAACGAAGGTTAAGACAGCTGCAGCTTATTCAGAACGCTGCTGCTCGGGTTCTAACTAACACCAGGAAGTACAACCACATCAGTCCAGTTTTAAAATCTCTGCACTGGCTTCCTGTTGCTCAGATGATAGACTTTAAAACAGCACTACTGGTTTACATATCTCTAAATGGTTTAGCACCAGAATATATTTCTGAAATGCTAGTAGCTTATGAGCCTCGGACTCTAAGAACATCTGGGACAGGCCTTCTGCTCGTGCCCAGAGTTAGAAGTAAACAGGGTGAAGCAGCGCTTAAGTTTCAAGCAGCAAAACCTGGAACAACCTCCCAGATGAAGTAAAACAAGCCTCAACTTTAACAATGTTCAAGGAGGTTAAAACCTTCCTTTTAGCTCCGCCTACACCACAACTTAAAATGTTTTTTATCTGCACTCTTCTTCTTTTATAATGCTTTTAATCTTTCTTATGTTTCCAAATCTAAATCTTGTAAATTGTCTTTTATTTCTGTAAAGCACTTTGAGTTACCCAGTGTATGAATTGTGCTATATAAATAAAATTGCCTTGCCTTGCCTTGCCTAGTCTCCTGCCCCGTTGCCTCCTCTGAACTCTCGGTGGCCTCTGCCTTCTCTGGTCTCTCTGCCCCGTTGCCTCCTCTGGTTACTCTGTGGCCTATGCCTCCTCTGGTCTCTCTGCGGCCTCTGCCTCCTCTGGTTACTCTGTGGTCTATGCCTCCTCTGGTCTCTCTGCGGCCTCTGCCTCCTCTGGTCTCTCTGTGAACTTTGCCTCGTCTGATCTCTCTGTGGCCTCTGCCTCCTCTCGTCTCTCTGTGTCGCCTGCCTCCACTGGTCTCTCTGCCTTCTCTGCCTCCTCTGCTCTCTCTACCTCCTCTGGTCTCTCTGTGAACTCTGCCTCCTCTGGTCTCTCTGTGGCCTATGCCTCCTCTGGATTCTCTGTGGCCTCTGCCTCCACTGGTCTCTCAGTGGCCTTTGACTCCACTCATCTCTCTGTGGCCTCTGCCTCCTCTGCTCTCTCTCTGGCCTCTACCTCCACTAGTCTCTCTGACTTATCTGTCTCCTCTAGTCTCTCTGTCGCCTCTTCCTGCTCTGGTCTCTCTGTGGCCTCTGCCTCCTCTAGTCTCTCTGCCTTCTCTGCCTCCTCTTGTCTCTCTGTGTCCTCTGCTTCCTCTGGACTCTCTGTGGCCTCTGCCTCCACTGCTCTCTCTGTGACTTATGCCTCCTCTGGTCTCTCTCTTGCCTCTGCCTCCTCTGGTCTCTCTGCCTCCTCTGCCTCCTCTGGTCTCTCTGTGACCTCTGCCTCCTCTGGTCTCTCTGTGGCCTATGCCTCCTCTGATCTCTCTGTGGCCTCTTCCCCTCTGGTCTAACTGTGGCCTTTGCCTCTTCTGCGCTCTATATCTCCTCTGCCTCCTCTCGTCTCTCTGTGGCCTCTGCCTCCTCTGGTCTGTCTGTGGCCTCTGCCTCCTCTGGACTCTCTGTCTCCGCTGCTCTAACTGTCTCCTCTGGTCTCTCTGTCTTTCTGCCTCCTCTGAACTCTCGATGGCCTCTGCCCCTCTGGTCTCACTGTGGCCTCTGCTTCCTCTGGTCTCTCTGTGGCCTCTGCCTCCTCTGGTCTCTATGTGGCATCTGCCTTCTCTGGTCTCTCTGCCTCCTCTGCATCCTCTCGTCTCTCTGCCTCCTCTGGTCTCTCTGTCTTTCTGCCTCCTCTGAACTCTCGATGGCCTCTGCCCCCTCTGCCCTCACTGTGGCCTCTGCCTCCTCTGGTCTCTCTCTGGCCTCTGCCTTCTCTTGTCTCTCTGCCTCCTCTGCCCCTTTGGTCTCTCTGCCTCCACTGGTCTCTCTATTGCCTCTGCCTCCTCTGGTCTCTCTTTTGCCTCTGCCTCCTCTGGTCTCTTTGTCTCCTCTTCCTCCAATAGTCACGCTATGGCCTCTGCCTCCTCTGGTCTTTCTGCCTCCTCTGCCTCCCCTGCTCTAACTGCCTCCTCTGGTCTCTCTGTGGCCTCTGCCTCCTCTGGTCTCTCTGTGGCCTCTGCCTTCTCTGATCTCTCTGTGGCTGCTGCCTCCCCTGGTCTCTCTGTGTCATCTGCCTTTTCTGTTCTCTCTGCCTCCTCTGGTCTCTCTATGGCCTCTGCCTCCTCTGGACTCTCTGCCTCCTCTGGTCTTTCTGTGGCCTCTGCCTCCTCTGGTCTCTATGCCTAATCTGCTTCCTCTGGTCTCTCTGTGGCGTCTGCCTCCTCTGGTCTCTCTGTCTCCTCTGCCTCCTCTGGTTTCTCTACCTCCTCTGCCTCCTCTGGTCTGTCTGTGTCCTCTGCCTCCTCTCGTCTCTCTGTGGCCTCTGCCTCCTCTGGTCTCTCTGTCTCCTATGCCTCCACTGGTCTCTCAGTGGCCTTTGACTCCACTCGTCTCTCTGTGGCCTCTGCCTCCTCTGCTCTCTCTCTGGCCTCTGCCTCCACTAGTCTCTTTGACTTATCTTTCTCCTCTAGACTCTCTGTCGCCTCTCCCTCCTCTGGTCTCTCTGTGGCCTCTGCCTCCTCTAATCTCTCTGCCTTCTCTGCCTCCTCTAGTCTCTCTATGGCCTCTGCCTTTACTGGACTCTCTGTGGCCTCTGCCTCCACTGGTCTCTCTGTGACTTATGCCTCCTCTGGTCTCTCTCTCGCCTCTGCCTCCTCTGGTCTCTCTGCCTCCTCTGCCCTCTCTGCTCTCTCTGTGGCCTCTGACTCCTCTGGACTCTCTGCCTCCTCTGGTCTTTCTGTGGCCTCTGCTTCCTCTAGTCTCCTGCCCTGTTGCCTCCTCTGAACTCTCTGTGGCCTCTGCCTCCTCTGGTCTCTCTGTCTCCTATGCCTCCACTGGTCTCTCAGTGGCCTTTGACTCCACTCGTCTCTCTTTGGCCTCTGCCTCCTGTGCTCTCTCTCTGGCCTCTGCCTCCACTAGTCTCTCTGACTTATCTGTCTCCTCTAGTCTCTCTGTCGCCTCTGCCTCCACTGGTCTCTCTGTGACATATGCCTCCTCTGGTCTCTCTCTTGCCTCTGCCTCCTCTGGTCTCTCTGTGGCCTCTGCCTTCTCTGATATCTCTGTGGCCGCTGCCTCCCCTGGTCTCTCTGTGTCATCTGCCTTTTTTGTTCTCTCTGCCTCCTCTGCCTCCTCTGGTCTCTCTATGGCCTCTGCCTCCTCTAGACTCTCTGCCTCCTCTGGTCTTTCTGTGGCCTCTGCCTCCTCTGGTCTCTCTGCCTAATCTGCTTCCTCTGGTGTCAATGTGGCCTCTGCCTCCTCTGGTCTCTCTACCTCCCCTGCCTCCTCTGGTCTGTCTGTGTCCTCTGCCTCCTCTGGTCTCTCTGTGGTCTCTGCCTCTTCTGGTCTCTCTGTCTCCTATGCCTCCACTGGTCTCTCAGTGGCCTTTGACTCCACTCGTCTCTCTGTGGCCTCTGCCTCCTCTGCTCTCTCTCTGGCCTCTGCCTCCACTAGTCTCTCTGACTTATCTTTCTCCTCTAGTCTCTCTGTCGCCTCTGCCTCCTCTGATCTCTCTACCTCCTCTGCCTCCTCTGGTCTTTTTATGGCCTCTGCCTTTACTGGACTCTCTGTGGCCTCTGCTTCCACTGGTCTCTCTGTGACTTATGCCTCCTCTAGTCTCTCTCTTGCCTCTGCCTCCTCTGGTCTCTCTGCCTCCTCTGCCTCTCTGCTCTCTCTGTGGCTTCTGACTCAGCTGGACTCTCTGCCTCCTCTGGTCTTTATGTGGCCTCTGCTTCCTATAGTCTCCTGCCCCGTTGCCTCCTCTGAACTCTCGGTGGCCTCTGCCTTCTCTGGTCTCTCTGCCCCATTGCCTCCTCTGGTTACTCTGTTGCCTATGCCTCCTCTGGTCTCTCTGCGCCTCTGCCTCCTCTGGTCTCTCTGTGAACTTTTCCTCGTCCTGATCTCTCTGTGGCCTCTGCCTCCTCTCGCCTCTCTCTGTCGCCTGCCTCCACTGGTCTCTCTGCCTTCTCTGCCTCCTCTGCTCTCTCTATCTCCACTGGTCTCTCTGTGAACTCTGCCTCCTTTGGTCTCTCTGTGGCCTATGCCTCCTCTGGATTCTCTGTGGCCTCTGCCTCCTCTGGTCTCTCAATCTTCTATGCCTCCACTCGTCTCTCTGTGGCCTCTGCCTCCTCTGCTCTCTCTCTGGCCTCTACCTCCACTAGTCTCTCTGACTTATCTGTCTCCTCTAGTCTCTCTGTCGCCTCTTCCTCCTCTGGTCTCTCTGTGGCATCTGCCTCCTCTAGTCTCTATGCCTTCTCTGCCTCCTCTTGTCTCTCTGTGGCCTCTGCCTTTACTGGAATCTCTGTGGCCTCTGCCTCCACTGGTCTCTCTGTCACTTATGCCTCCTCTGGTCTCTCTCTGGCCTCTGCCTCCTCTGGTCTCTCTGTGGCCTATGCCTCCTCTGGAATCTTTGTGGCCTCTGCCTCCTCTGGTCTCTCTGTCTCCTCTGCCTCCTCTTTATCTCTGTAGCCTCTGCCTCCTCTGGTCCCTCTGTGGCCTCTGCCTCCTCTTGTCTCTCTATTCCTCTATCTCCTCTGGTCTCTCTGTCTTTCTGCCTCCTCTGAACTCTCGGTGGCCTCTTCCCCCTATGGTCTAACTGTGGCCTTTGCCTCTTCTGCGCTATATATCTCCTCTGCCTCCCCTGGTCTCTCTGTGGCCTCTGCCTCCTCTGGCCTCTCTAGTCTCTCTGCCTCCACTAGTGTCTCTATTGCCTCTGCCTCCTCTGGTCTGTCTGTGGCCTCTGACTCTTCTGGTCTCTTTCTCTCCTCTGCCTCCTCTAGTCACTCTGTGGCCTCTGCCTCCTCTGGTCTCTCTTTGGCATCCTCCTCCTTTGGTCTCTCTGCCTCCGCTGCTCTAACTGCCTCCTCTGGTCTCTCTGTGGCCGCTGCCTCCTCTGGTCTCTCTGTGGCATCTGCCTTTTCTGGTCTCTCTGCCTCCTCTGCCTCCTCTGCTCTCTGTGGCCTCTGCCTCCTCTGGTCTTTTTGTGGCCTCTGCCTCCTCTGGTCTCTCTGTGGCCTCTACCTCCTCTAGCCTCTCTGTGGCCTCTGCCTCCTCTGGACTCTCTATTCCTCTATCTCCTCTGGTCTCTCTGTGGCCTCTCTGTCTCCTTTGGTCTCTCTGCCTCCTCTGCATCCTCTCGTCTCTCTGCCTCCTCTTGGCTCTCTGTCTTTCTGCCTCCTCTGAACTCTCGGTGGCCTCTTCCCCTTTGGTCTACTGTGGCCTCTTCCTCTTCTGCTCTCTCTATCTCCTCTGCCTCCTCTCATCTCTCTGTGGCCTCTGCCTCCTCTGGTCTCTCTGTGGCCTCTGCCTTCTTTGACTTCTTTGCCTCCTCTGACCCCTCTAGTCTCTCTGCCTCCACTGCTCTCTTTTTGCATCTGCCTCCTCTAGTCACTCTGTGGCCTCTGCCTCCTCTGGACTCTCTGCCTCCTCTGGTCTCTTTGTGGCCTCTGCCTCCTCTGGTCTCTCTGCCTCCGCTGCTCTAACTGTCTCCTCTGGTCTCTCTGTGGCCTCTGCCTCCTTTGGTCTATCTGTGGCCTCTGCCTCCTCTGGTTTCTCTGTGGCCTCTATCTGCTCTGGCCTCTCTGTGGCCTCTGCCTCCTCTGGACTCTCTGCCTCCTCTGCTCTTTGTGGCCTCTGCCTCCTCTGGTCTCTCTGCCTCCTCTGCTCCCTCTGCTCTCTGCCTCCACTGGTCTCTCAATTGCCTCTGCCTCCTCTGGTCTCTTTGTCTTCTCTGCCTCCTCTAGTCACTCTGTGACCTCTGCCTCTTCTGGTCTCTCTGTGGCCTCTGCCTCCTCTGGACTCTCTGCCTCCTCTAGTCTTTCTGTGGCCTCTGCCTCCTCTAGACTCTCTGCCTCCCCTGCATCCTCTCGTCTCTCTGTCTCGTCTGCCTCCTCTGGTCTCTCTGCCTCCTCTGCCTCCTCTGGTCTCTCTGTGGCCTCTGCCTCATCTGGTCTCTCTCTGCCTCCTCTGCTTCCTCTCGTCTCTGGCCTCTGCCTCCTCTGCTCTCTCTGTCTCCCTGCCTCCACTGGTCTCTCTGCCTTCTCTGCCTCCTGCTCTCTCTACCTCCACTGGTCTCTCTGTGACCTCTGCAATCCTCTGGTCTCTCTGTGGCCTATGCCTCCTCTGGATTCTCTGTGGCCTCTGCCTCCTCTGGTCTCTCTGTCTCCTCTGCCTCCACTGGTCTCTCAGTGGCCTTTGACTCCACTCGTCTCTCTGTGGCCTCTGTCTCCTCTGCTCTCTCTCTGGCCTCTACCTCCACTAGTCTCTCTGACTTATCTGTCTCCTCTAGACTCTCTGTTGCCTCTGCCTCCTCTGGTCTGTCTGCCTCCGCTACTCTAACTGCCTCCTCTGGTCTCTCTGTGGCCTCTGCCTCCTCTGGTCTTTCTGTGGCCTCTGCCTCCTCTGCTCTCTCTGTCTCCCCTGCCTCCACTGGTCTCTCTGCCTTCTCTGCCTCCTCTGCTCTCTCTACTTCCTCTGGTCTCTCTGTGGCCTCTGCCTTCTCTTGACTCTTTGCCTCCTCTGACCCCTCTAGTCTCTCTGCCTCCACTGCTCTCTTTTTTGCATCTGCCTCCTCTAGTCACTCTGTGGCCTCTGCCTCATCTGGACTCTCTGCCTCCTCTGGTCTCTTTGTGGCCTCCGCCTCCTCTGGTCTCTCTGCCTCCGCTGCTCTAACTGCGTCCTCTGGTCTCTCTGTGGCCTCTGCCTCCTTTGGTCTATCTGTGGCCTCTTCCTCCTCTGGTTTCTCTGTGACCTCTATCTGCTCTGGCCTCTCTGTGGCCTCTGCCTCCTCTGGACTCTCTGCCTCCTCTGGTCTTTTGTGGCCTCTGCCTCCTCTGGTCTCTCTGTCTCGTCTGCCTCCTCTGGTCTCTCTGCCTCCTCTGCCTCCTCTGATCTCTCTGTGGCCTCTGCCTCCTCTGGTCTCTCTGTGGCCTCTGTCTTCTCTTGTCTCTCTGCCTCCTCTGCCCCCTCTGGTCTCTCTGTTTCTACTGGTCTCTCTATTGCCTGTGCCTCCTCTGGTCTCTCTGTTGCCTCTGCCTCATCTGGTCTCTCTGCCTCCTCTGCTTCCTCTCGTCTCTCTGTGGCCTCTGCCTCCTCTGCTCTCTCTGTCTCCCCTGCCTCCACTGGTCTCTCTGCCTTCTCTGCCTCCTCTGCTCTCTCTACCTCCACTGGTCTCTCTGTGACCTCTGCAATCCTCTGGTCTCTCTGTGGCCTATGCCTCCTCTGGATTCTCTGTGGCCTCTGCCTCCTCTGGTCTCTCTGTCTCCTCTGCCTCCACTGGTCTCTCAGTGGCCTTTGACTCCACTCGTCTCTCTGTGGCCTCTGTCTCCTCTGCTCTCTCTCTGGCCTCTACCTCCACTAGTCTCTCTGACTTATCTGTCTCCTCTGGACTCTCTGTCGCCTCTGCCTCCTCTGGTCTGTCTGCCTCCGCTACTCTAACTGACTCCTCTGGTCTCTCTGTGGCCTCTGCCTCCTCTGGTCTTTCTGTAGCCTCTGCCTCCTCTGCTCTCTCTGTCTCCCCTGCCTCCACTGGTCTCTCTGCCTTCTCTGCCTCCTCTAATCTCTACCTCCACTGGTCTCTCTGTGACCTCTGCAATCCTCTGGTCTCTCTGTGGCCTATGCCTCCTCTGGATTCTCTGTGGCCTCTGCCTCCTCTGGTCTCTCTGTCTCCTCTGCCTCCACTAGTGTCTCTATTGCCTCTGCCTCCTCTGGTCTGTCTGTGTCCTCTGACTCTTCTGGTCTCTTTCTCTCCTCTGCCTCCTCTAGTCACTCTGTGGCCTCTGCCTCCTCTGGTCTCTCTGTGGCATCTGCCTTTTCTGGTCTCTCTGCCTCCTCTGCCTCCTCTGCTCTCTCTGTGGCCTCTGCCTCCTCTGGTCTCTCTTTGGCCTCTACCTCCTCTAGCCTCTCTGTGGCCTCTGCCTCCTCTGGACTCTCTATTCCTCTATCTCCTCTGGTCTTTCTGTGGCCTCTGTCTCCTTTGGTCTCTCTGCCTCCTCTGCATCCTCTCGTCTCTCTGCCTCCTCTTGGCTCTCTGTCTTTCTGCCTCCTCTGGTCTCTCTGTGGCCTCTGCCTCTTCTTGTCTCTCTGTCTCCTATGCCTCCACTGGTCTCTCAATGGCCTTTGACTCCACTCGTCTCTCTGTGGCCTCTGCCTCCTCTGCTCTGTCTCTGGCCTCTGCCTCCACTAGTCTCTCTGACTTATCTGTCTCCTCTAGTCTCTCTGTCGCCTCTGCCTCCTCTAATCTCTCTACCTTCTCTGCCTCCTCTGGTCTCTCTATGGCCTCTGCCTTTACTGGACTCTCTGTGGCCTCTGCTTTCACTGGTCTCTCTGTGACTTATGCCTCCTCTAGTCTCTCTCTTGCCTCTGCCTCCTCTGGTCTCTCTGCCTCCTCTGCCCTCTCTGCTCTCTCTGTGGCTTCTGACTCATCTGGACTCTCTGCCTCCTCTGGTCTTTATGTGGCCTCTGCTTCCTATAGTCTCCTGCCCCGTTGCCTCCTCTGAACTCTCGGTGGCCTCTGCCTTCTCTGGTCTCTCTGCCCCATTGCCTCCTCTGGTTACTCTGTTGCCTATGCCTCCTCTGGTCTCTCTGCGGCCTCTGCCTCCTCTGGTCTCTCTGTGAACTTTGCCTCGTCTGATCTCTCTGTGGCCTCTGCCTCCTCTTGTCTCTCTGTATCGCCTGCCTCCACTGGTCTCTCTGCCTTCTCTGCCTCCTCTGCTCTCTCTATCTCCACTGGTCTCTCTGTGAACTCTGCCTCCTCTGGTCTCTCTGTGGCCTATGCCTCCTCTGGATTCTCTGTGGCCTCTGCCTCCTCTGGTCTCTCTGTCTTCTATGCCTCCACTCGTCTCTCTGTGGCCTCTGCCTTCTCTGCTCTCTCTCTGGCCTCTACCTCCACTAGTCTCTCTGACTTATCTGTCTCCTCTAGTCTCTCTGTCGCCTCTTCCTCCTCTGGTCTCTCTGTGGCATCTGCCTCCTCTAGTCTCTATGCCTTCTCTTCCTCCTCTTGTCTCTCTGTGGCCTCTGCCTTTACTGGAATCTCTGTGGCCTCTACCTCCACTGGTCTCTCTGTCACTTATGCCTCCTCTGGTCTCTCTCTGGCCTCTGCCTCCTCTGGTCTCTCTGTGGCCTATGCCTCCTCTGGATTCTTTGTGGCCTCTGCCTCCTCTGGTCTCTCTGTCCCCTCCATCACTGTCGGTTCAAAAGTAATGCCAGTTTTCTTTTTATTGCTTTAAAATGCTTTTCAGCTCGAGAGAAGGCCGTTTTTGACCTTTTCACACGAAACACATAAAACCTTGCCCAAAGGGCCCAGACACAAGCATTTCCACTGGGAACACATGACAGTGCCATTTAGAGCTCCAAAAGACCAGGTTTTGGCCAAATGCAGCTGCTACATGGCTCTGCTCAGACACAGGCACAATACACTGGAATGTGGGTTCTAAGCTTGAGTATTGCAAACTAACTAAAAGTCCAATTGCATTCAAAGCAGCTGTGCCTTGTAGGGCCAGGGCCAAGCTACAAGAGGCACTTGAATTTCTCCATCACCTTCGGTTCAAAAGTAATGCCAGTTTTCTTTTATTGCTTTAAAATGCTTTTCAGCTCGAGAGAAGGCCGTTTTTGACCTTTTCACACTAAACACCTAAAACCTTGCCCAAAGGGCCCAGACACAAGCATTTCCACTGGGAACACATGACAGTGCCATTTAGAGCTCCAAAAGACCAGGTTTTGGCCAAATGCAGCTGCTACATGGCTCTGCTCAGACACAGGCACAATACACTGGAATGTGGGTTCTAAGCTTGAGTATTGCAAACTAACTAAAAGTCCAATTGCATTCAAAGCAGCTGTGCCTTGTAGGGCCAGGGCCAAGCTACAAGAGGCACTTGAATTTCCTCCATCACCTTCGGTTCAAAAGTAATGCCAGTTTTCTTTTATTGCTTTAAAATGCTTTTCAGCTCGAGAGA
>JALDNG010003300.1:0-53785 GCA_024349245.1 Neodontobutis hainanensis | reverse complement strand
TAACTCTGGAGATTGTATATTCTTTTGTTGTTTGATGTAGGACTGAACCGGTCCTGCTCCACTGATACATCCACTCAGTGTTTCCTCTGTCCTCAATCTCACATCTGAGAGTGAGACTGTCTCCAGAAAAGATCTCAGACCAGTTTGGATTCAGACTCACTGTGGGTTCTGTCAACATCAAATGTAATATTTAACATAATATAATTTCATTTTAAACCCATGTCAAACCCTCTTAACGTCCTCCAGACCAGCATCATGACTGTTATCAGTGATTAAGACACTGAGGCCTCTGTTGTGCCAGGACATTTTGTCAAAATTAACCAGTTCTCAACCTGAACAGACAAATCTGACTCAAATCCCCTTCAAACAGATAATGTCAGGTCCTGCTCAAACAGACTTGAAACTTGCAGTGTTCAATGATTTAATAACTTCAAATAAGCTTGATGTTTTTAACAGAAGCATGGTTAGATGACAGGAAATGCAGTCCTTATTTAATCCACTCTATCTGATTTTACATTCGTATCAAAAATACAGGAAAACAAAAAGGGAGGTGGTGTATGTTCCTTTCTTAGGGATAATATTCTCATCCAGAAGCTGTCACTTGGGGAGTTTTTATTATTTACATTTAGATTTATTCATTTAGCTGACGCTTCTATCCAAAGCAACTTTCATTATTCTACAGTAAATACCAGTTTTACAGCCACTAGGTGGGTTAAGTGTCTTGCCCAAGGACACAACGACAGTATGAGCTGTGAAGAGAGTGGGAATCGAACCCCCTACCTTCCGGTTGAAGGACGGCTGCTCTACCCACTGAGCTACTGCTGCCCCATTTGAATATGTGTCATTCAAAATGAAGTTCAAGTTTTCTTCATCTATAATGTAGTTCTTTACAAACACTGTCATGATTTTATTGATGAGTTACTGAAATGCTTTCGTTTGTCTGCACAGAAATTGAACAAATAGTCATAGCAGGTGATTTTAAAATTTGTGTGGATAATGTTTGTATCAGGAATGTATCAAAACTTTCTGCTGTTCTTGATACTTATGGGCTGTATCTTCCCGATCATAACGCAGGTGTCAGGACGAGAAAGAAGCTCATTAAGGGGTGTGTCCAAATCCAACTTGTTCTGATTTTTCGGTTGAAGACGAAGGGATAAATAGATGGGACTTGAGTCGGCACAGGTTCATCTTTTTTAATATTGGATGAGCAGAATATTAGTAAATACTAATCATTCAGTTAAGCTTAAACATATTGAAAAAAAAGTTAAAGCAAATGCATCTGGACTTAGTTTTCAAGCTAAAGAGGTTTTATCTTTTCCATTTCTGAGTCCAGCTGATACAGAGCTGAGCTTTATCTCTAGAGGAGGGCTTTGACCTGAAACTAACTCTGATTGGACCAGGCTGTTCTGGTCTCAGAGTCGTTAGGGCAGTGTGACTCCTGATGTGAGAGTCGTTAGTGTTAGTGGAGTCGTTGTCCTTCTAGAGTGAACCTGTTTTGATGTAGGTTTCAGAACACTGTTGTAAACAGCTGGCAGGTGAAAACAGAGACCTGCTCCTCTGAGCGCAGACTCAGCTCCACCAGAGTTCACACAGAAGAGCTGAGTCTCACTGAACAGAGAAGAAAGTCCTCCATTATCACCTGCCAGCTTTTTACAACTGTGTTCTGAAACCTACATCAAAACAGTTTCACTCTAGTGCAGGGGTCGGCAACACGCGGCTCTGGAGCAGCATGCGGCTCTTTCATCCCTCTGATGCGGCTCCTGTGGCTTTTAAAAATAATTAATGAGTATTTAATTATTGTGTTTTATTTTAGTTCGTTCGTTTTTATGTTGTCGCTGTTACCGTGCGCCACTAATGCTAATGTGCAACACCCGCCAGTGCGCAATTTTTTTAACTTTTGAGTCCCAGGTAGGCCATCTATGGAGAATTGTAAGAAGTATGCTTAATGTGTAATGAGGAGATATGCAGGTGTTTTCCAACTTAAACTTTATTAAAAGCAAACATCTCGCACGCCTCACAGATGACAGCTTACGATCCTGTGTAAAGAAGAAGGTGTCGGCACAGCCCTGAGACAAGACTGAAATAATCATCTTTGGAAACAGAAACAAAGAGAAAGTGTCAGCAGTCACCTCCAATCTCTTTCTCTAAAATCTAAAAACAAGTTAGAAATCTAGGGGTCATTATGGACTCAGACTTGAATTTCCACGTCACATTAAGTCCATTACATCATAAGCATTTTATCACCTTAAAAACATTTCCAGAGTCAAAGGGATAATGTCTAAAGCAGACTTAGAGAAACTTATTCATGCTTTTATCTGCAGCAGGTTATATTACTGTAACGGCTGCTCACTGGTCTCTCAAAACGAGGGTTAAGACAGCTGCAGCTTATTCAGAACTGCTGCTCGGGTTCTAACCAAAACCAGGAAGTACGACCACATCAGTCCAGTTTTAAAATCTCTGCACTGGCTTCCTGTTGCTCAGAGAATAGACTTTAAAACGTTAAAAGTCTCTAAATGGTATAACACCAGAATATATTTCTGAAATGCTAATTCCTTCTGAACCTTCTGGGACTCGGAGAACATCTGTGACATGCCTCCTGCTCGTGCCTTATATAGCCATAATATTTAGTACCTTTTATAATAACTGTAATTGTTTTATCTTTGCAAATAAATGTCATACTTCAGTTTAATAAACAAAACAATCACAAAGAACAGCAGTGAAATAAAAAAATCAGAAAAAGTATAATATACACCAACTTTTTAAAACTGTTTGTTTTTAAATGTAATAAATGTAATAAAAGTAATAAATGTAATAAATGTATATTTGAAGACATATCAGCTCAAAAGAAACACCCTCATTTTGTTCCAAGAATAGGCACAGTTTATTTTAACTCCTTACTTTTTAACTTTTATTTTTATTTTAGATCTATATTTAAAAACATAACTGTACTCACCAGTTTTTAAAACAGTGACATCATTACTTTGTTCTGTGACAATATATTCATCCCATCCTCTGCAGCAGTAGACACCTCCATCTGAGACACTGACACGAGCTGAGTTTTCTTTTATTATTTCCTCTTAGAGTCAAATGCTGAGTTTCTTCTGAACCATTTATACGCCTTTAAAGTCCTGGACTTCACAGCTCAGAGTCACACTGCTCTGTTCTGGGATGGTGTCACTGGATGTTTTCAGAAGGACTCTGTCCCTTTCCTGAGGAGAGAACAATATTAGAAAACATGGCATTTGTTAAAGTCAGAGTCAGCCAAAGATGGATGCAGACTTTGGCAAAATGGAAATGGTAATTATTTTTATGATTTATTTGTCATTAGTGAAACAAAATAAGTGCTGTGTAAAATCAGAAGTCTTAAAATACTGACCTGTTAACTTCAGTTCTTTCTTTGTGGACTGTGGTCCGTCTTTGGTCCCACACCAGTAAAAACCCTGATCTGATTTTGCCACTAAATACATTTTTAGTTCAACTGTGGCAGAATTTTGTTGTATCTTATGGTATTTGTCCTCCGTAACAAGTAATTCATTTTTGTAAAAGTCCAAATTTGCCTGAACATTTTGAACACAAACCAGAGTTAGATTGTCTCCGAGATACACAGACTGTTCAGGACCCTTCAGAGTCACATGGTCACCTGTGTAAACAAAAGTAAAGTAAAGAATATAAATTTAAAAATGCTTTAGAGTAATACTACGATGGCCATAAAGTGTAAACTGAAATAACAGAACTGAGAACAAAATTACAAGTTAGAAAACCAGGCAGTTTTCTGACTCTTCTTTCTGACTCACTCTTGTTTCTGTGAATTATTGATGTGTTTTTTAGTTTTATTAACCCTTTAAACCCGAGGCCTATTTTCAAGAACACTGCTCGAAAAATCCATACCCATAAAGTAAAGACTATATTTCAGCAACAATAAGGTGTATTTGAATAATTTTGTCATTTTCAAAGGGAACTTTGTGGAGATTTGTCAAAAGTGTTATCATATTAATATGTGTTACTAGTAAAGAGAAAATGAAGATGGCACACAGCTAAATTATTTTTTTTAGTTTTTAGTTTTCGTTTCTTTGGAATGCTGCTGTTGCAACTTTTTTACTTCATAACATGTAAATAAAACATGTTTAACATTATCCCTGCAAAGTTTTAAACCGATAATGTGGAGCAGAATAAAACTCAAGAGGTTTTAGTACAGACAGATTAGTCTGTTCCATTTCAGTTTAGTCATGTAAATACTATATATTTCATGTTTATATCACTAATGGTGTTCATTAAATACATTATTGAGAACTTAAACCAGACTTCTATGTATTTATATGTGTTTTCAGTCTGCATTCTTCCTCCTGCGTCTGTTTCTTTTATGCAGCGGTTGCTGGCCCCCACTGCGCACGGCAAATTCTCTGCAGCCGATTGATCGAACTGAGCACATCGTGCCTCCTTAAAATCATTAGTGCCAATAGAATTGAGGGAAACTCTAACGTTGTAATCGATAGCTTCTGTACTTTAAATTGAGGTCTGGCATGAGTTTGTAGGCTTAAGTATTGGCCAGCTGTTCGCAAAAATGTAGCATCTGAGTTGAGGAGCGAACTTCACACCTTGACATGTTGTCTTTTGTATGATTGTTTTTTGGTCTGTGTTTGAAGTTGGTGTATATGGCTTACATGTGCGTTTAGCGGGGTTTCCGCTGAGTAATTGGATGTGCGGCTTACCCATATTAGGCTTGGGGCTGTGTAGTGCATTATGCTGCTTGTTTACGACGCCTTAAATAGGTTTAAAGGGTAAATTTGTTTTCTGATTTGTTATTTTGATATTTGCTTTTGTTAATTTGTTTGCACTTTACGGCCACTGTATAACAACTGTATACAAAGAAAGAGAAAAAGAAAATTACAAAAAGAAACATGGCAGAGTTAAAGGTGTAGGTTTATTTTTTGTTTTCTCATCATTACATTTATCAAAAGTAGAACATAAAAGAACCAACACAGGACTCTAAATTATAATTTACTGAGTGTTGACAGTTTCTCAAGTCTTCATGTCAAAGATTTAAAAGTAAGCCCTGTGTTTTAAGAACAGACTAAAGACAACTGTGGATAAGTGCTACACAAGTCCTCACGACTCCATCCAGTGCAACAAAGAGATTCAACAAAACACAACCAGTGACTTTTTGGGGCAAAAATCCATCTAACATTATGATATTTTTAAATATGACAAAAATAATATAGAAAATCTCTTTAAACTCTGTCACAGGCAACAATAAAAGAACACAAACACAGTGAGTTTATTTCTTGATGTCATAATGGGCCCAGGTGTCATATCCCTGTCCTATAGATGTAAACATGAAAACACAATCATCTTAATGACAACTGCAGAAGTAACACTGTACGTTACATGGCCTAATATAAAACAACACAGCTTGAAGAATATGTAATTCCACTTCTTTATGAACGTTTTGTAACATAAGGCCATATATATGTTAAATAAAATCTGAAACTGAACTAAATAAAGATTAAACAGGATAGTTATTTACCTTTTGTGTGTTTGAAGAAGACGACATTGAAGACTGAAATATGAATTATAAAAGAGTTTATGTCGACAAAGGCCTGACAAAAGTTTAGATGTTGACCTGTTTAAAGTCAAAGTGTTGTAAACTCACAGATGAGCCCCAGAGTCCAGACCAGAGAGGTCCCATCCTCACATCCAGCGCTCGTCACTCTGCCTCTGACAAACTCCAGCTCATTACAGGCTTCATCTACAGCACTCACAGAGGAAGAGGAGGGTACATTTGATGAAGATATGTTTAACTGGTCTGCACTTCCTTTTTCACACTTACCTCACACAAACACTGAACCACAGCTTTCACACTTTGAGACTTTTCTCACAGTCGACCCATCATGCAACACCTGTTTAGAATAAAATAAAAATAGAATACATTTTAAATAATCATTAAACTATATGCATCACATGTAAGTCGGCAGTTAGCAGTAGAAGTGACACCTGTAGCACTAAAATATTGTAAACAACTAAATACAGTCTGATCATTGTTATATGAACCTGTTGATCTTTACTCCGTTAGATATATTGAGTACTAAGAAAAACATTGAAGATCAGTGTAAGAACTAAAGGAAATAGATGTGTTACTTCTTCTTGACTCTACAATGACACTGAGACAAAGAAGGAGCAACTATGAACTGTGTTGTCGCCTTGAAGCTGAAGGAGAGATAACATCATTCTTGTTCAGAAACGTGTTAGATACTTGTCTTTTGTGGTTATTGTTCTGTAGAGGTTTATAATTGTTTGTGTGTTTGTCAGAACTGAAGCTACAGTACAGCTCACAGAGGAGTGAGATAAAGTGTGTCATTGAACGTCATAGAAATGTGTGGCTTTTGACCTAAAAATGAAACAAGTGCAGTGACACACTTTAAAAACTGAATGTGCTGGAGTTCAAGGAGCAGTGTTGTCGTCCTGGGCCTGATCCTCTCTGTTAGTGTTCATCCATGAGTTAAAGTCAGATCCTGGTTCATTCTGGTTTCTGACTGAACTCTATAGTCTCCAGATCTGTGAACAGTTTTAAGGAGAAAACACTCACAGCTGAGCAGCTCCAGGAGATGCGCGCTCACGAGATGCTGCGCTCCCTGCCAAGGTGGAGCGGAGCTACAGGTGACAGCTGAAGCTAAGGTTAGAGATGGTGAAACAGTTTATTTTGTTGCTTTAATGGAGGTTTCAAAATTCCCTTTTTCATTTCCAGTGCGACACAAACTCCTGTCCATCAGTTTAATCATCTATAAGCCTAATCAGCAGAATCAGCAAATATAATAACTACATAATCATTTAAAACCTATAGTAAATCATCAATTCATTGTAATCCATGTAAAGCTCTGCTGCAGTGCCTTATAGTGTCTTGGTGGGACTCTTGAATATTTGTAGCAGTGGTGGTCAAACCAAGGCCCAAGGACCCAATACTGGCTGTTCAATCTGCCAAGCATTAACTACTAATTTAATAATAATTAAAGACAGCAGATATTATATTGACATTAACAATTAATTGAGTTTAAGAGTTTTTCACTGGAGTCTCTCAAAGGCCATATGTCTGATATTCCAAGAAACTGAACTCAAAGTCAGCGCTTCTTTTCTACCGAGCCAAATACAAACCAGCCAAGTTACAGACTTTTATTTCTAGTTTGTTCACCCTGCTGTAGGGTGTTACTGTTCAGTAAAATTATTTTGTGTAGCAGCTGACGATCTTTAAAATATACAACAATTATTCACTGTTTTAATAAATCTGCTTGCACCAATAAATACAAACAATTCAAGCTGCAGTGAGTCCAACTGAAGGGCATTTAAAGTCACTCTACCTCAAATTTAACAACAAACCTTAACACACATCACAGATTAAGCAAGACTCTAGCTCAACTCAACACAAAGATTGTTTTTTCACGTCACAATCTGTTCGAATAATAATCTGAATACTTTACCGGACACAGTTACAAGTTTAGTCACATTTATCGAGCCGCTCTGAAGACCGACACTGGTATTCTCCGCTCATCATGCAATGGTAAGTGTTTATCCGGTGTAGAAATGAGACACATTTGGATTATTTCTCAACTCAACATCTAAAATACAAAGGAAGAAGAAACAAAGATGAATATCGACAGAAAATAAAGGTGCATTACCTTCAGCATGTCCAATGAAGACAAGGATATTCAGCACTGAAAATCAGAAATGTCAATATATAAGCAATCAAAGAAACTTAATATACAGCAACATTCTCACATTTTAATAGAAACCAAAGACAAAATGTGTGTCATTTTTATAACGGCAAAAGTGAGAGCTCTGAATTAAAGAAGGTATGTTTAAAAGCTGGTGTTTCTTCTTTTTTCAACTTGTTACTTTCTTATTTATTAAGACAAAACTTGCAAAACCTTCACTGGCACACTTTCTAACACATATACAGTAAATATAATAAAATATATGCCTTTGTAGTTTATAGATATTGGTAATGTTTTAAAAAGGTGTGTCAGTAAAGTTTTTACAGTGCATGATCACATGTCACAGATTGATCTCCTCTTTACAAGGGTTTACATAAGGATTAGAAAACATTAATGTATAAAGTTATTTAGAGGTAGTCCTTAAGAAAAGTGAAAGCAAATTTTATATATAACACTGGTTAATGGTTTACAACCCATTAAGAACCTTTATTAATGAATGTACAGTAAATTTTAATCTTAGAAGCTAAATAACTTATTGCTTTACAATTGGATTAACACATTTATAAGGTATTTGCAGTGTGAAAATAATAATTTGTTAATACATTGTAAATATCTTATTTTCAGACTATATTCCAAAGCAGGAGTTTCAAAACTTTTTAGTTCAGGAAACACAATCTGAAGTGGACCAGTAAAAGAATAGAATAAAAACCTATAAATAACAACAACTCCTTGTTATTCTTTGGTCTAAAGTGCAAAGAGGTACAATTACATTATAATGTCAGTGATCTCATTAATCACAGACCAAAAGGTTAATGTTGGCTGTCGAGATTGTCTTTTGTCCATGTGGAGCTACCGTAGTTCATCATGTGTGTGTTTTCACAAACTCATTCTCACAATATATCTTTGAAGCTAATGTTTTGCTAGCATAAACGTATTTAACGAAGGAGCCTTTATGCACTTTCGCTGACCTTTCGGCTACAGATAAAAACAGACAGGTTTCCCATTCTCCTCAGAGAATAAATAGAAAGTGGTCATTTTTGCAGAATTTTACACCTTGTGTCTACTTTTCTGTCACAGAGTTATTTTTACAGCAAAAGACAAAAGAATAAAACAAACTTACCATTTATGGGACCAGATGGTGCACTGCTGCCCTCTGCTGTTCAGTCCTGGGAGTCAGTGTTGTGTTGTGTTCTCTACTATTACTAAAACACTGCGACCACAGTGGACAAAATAGAAATAGCAGTTACCTGGATTTAAAACGATAGAAAATTTTCTTTTTTCCATCCCTGTCTCAGATTTCACTTTCTCCCAAAAGCAGCTGAGGGACCTCCCCTGCTTCTTTTTTATTTAAAAAATATCAAACTGTAGTTAGTTAGCTTAGCATTAGCTTAGCTTAGCCACATACTGCATTTATCTCTGCTTTGTAAAACATTACATTATTGAATTGACAGAATTTATTGGGTTTCACGTTGCCTCCATTTTCTCTGTTGCAGTTATTCTGTAATAAAAGACACATTCAGCAGATATTAATCTTCCTGGAGCATTTATGACACGCCAGTGTTGACCAATGGCAGCGCACTCTTTTCAATGTAATGTTCAATGTTCACAGCTGTACCCAAAGTACAAACATGTCACAAATGCTAAAAAATAAACAATACATGAGATTTTTTTAATGCAAACAAGTGCAGATTTGAGGATGACTCTCTTCAGTTTGGGCTCTAGGGTTCCTCTGTGAGTCTTTAAAACTCTGTCTTCATTTGTTCTTTATTTAGGTTTGATTAGTTCTTTCGATGTTGAGTCTGTGTCGTATCCTTCTCAAAGATCCTTTATAACGTTTACAAAGATTGATTACCAGTGCTCGAGGGCACAAATCATCAGTTTAAACAAACCTCTGCCGACACACTCAGAGTCAGATCAGGGTTTTTACTCATGTGGGACCAACACAAAAGCACAATCTAAGTAAAGACTGAGGGTAACAGGTCAGGATACCAGAGCAAAGAAAACAAATACTTTTAATATAAAGATTACATTTGACATTTGCTTTTTAATTTGGTCTCCTACACAACAAAGCTTAATGTTAAAATATAAAACCCTTGAAATAAAATGGCAATAAGCTTAGAAATAACATTTGTACTTTTATAAGGTGTGTCTGTGTTGTTCTGTGTGTCCTGCAGGGGCGCTGTGCCCTCAGGCTTTTAGGTTTCTGCAGCACACTGTACACGGTGTTGACTTGATGTGAGAGATCCATCTGTGAGTTTGAAGCCTCTTGTGGTGGTTTCTCTCGTCTCTTCACAGCGAGAGCCTTTAACTTTGTCCCAGTTACTTTCTGACCCCTTCTGGAGCAGACACATGTCTCTTATCTTTAACTAGATCTTTCCTGTGTGCATTAAACTAATCATTATGTTTTTCCTATTAATATGTTCATAGATATAATATATATAAATCCTTGATTATAAACCTTAAAACACAACATTAACTCATCATGCATAAATGAGTAACTAAATAAGTATACAAGAATAAAACACATAATATCAAAAATATTACACAACAGGATATGTCACAGCACATTGACAAAGCACCAACCTGGGACCAGGTTTTGGGACTGCTGGCCAATGTGACCAGTTCGTCCTGCACAGAGGCTGCCGAGTGTGAAAAAGGCCCTGCCATGTCCCTAAGGCTCCCTGCAGCCAGCCTCCCTTCTCCTGAAGCAGGTCTCTGGTGGAGCGCAGGAGAAGTGACAGCCTATGATCCTCTAATTTACAACCTTTATCCACAGTTTTGTTCACTCTGACTTCTTCTGAGCTATCCTTCTCTTCATATTGTTTGTTACAAAATAAAGTTCCTTTGAAGAATTGTGTTGTTTGTTTTAGAAACTTAACTTTCATTCTGTTGATCCTGTTGTAACATGTTACTTTAAACAGTTTTGTTTTTGCAATGTTTTGATTATTTTTAAACACTTTGATGGATTATTATTATTAATTTATATATTTAACAATAGATGTGTTTACTTTTATATTATGTAACTTTTTTTTGTAATTGCTTAGACCTTAATTTGCTTAATGTCACAAATTTAAAAACTGACACCCATTGAGCAAAAGTACCACCTTCTCACATTTGGAGCCACCAGAACCTTTTAACCTTTCAATAAAAGTTCAAATCAATAGTGTTATATTTTGTAAATGTTTTGTTTGACTAGAAAGAGCAAGCACAAACCAGAGGTACCTGTTCCACACTGGGTGGGTGGATGCCTTATGTCTACGTTTCAAGTCAAATTTACTTTTGAAAGATCCATAACTGTTAATTTAAAACTCAAAATGACTTTATTATTCTCTGTAACAGGTCGTTAACGTAATGTATAAATGCACAGCGCACTGAACATGTCACTGAGCACTTTAAAGATACACTTAGCACTTTTAAAGAACACATCACTTTATACAAAATCAAAGTTGCACTTAAATAAAGACATCGCACATGATTGTATAAATAAGAGAAGAAACAATTAGAACTTGTATCGAGAAAATGAGTGTGTTTTAAATGTGCTTTTAATATGTCCAGGTTTCTGGCCAAAAAGACCCCAGAGAAACAAAAACACACTAAAAGGTTCCGGTCAGACCAAGGCAGGAATGTGAGGGAAAACAAAGTGGGTTGTTGAATGGTTTAGGGTTTCAGTGAGTACAAGTCTTTGGTTTTTAGGGTTTGTAAATCGTATTGGTTTTTAAATATGGGTTATGTTTTTGGCTTATTTCAAAGAGAATTCTAACATAGTTATTGTTAATAACTTTTAAAAAGTGTTAATGTTTTTTACCCAGTTATTTAAGCGGATGTTATAAACATTTTTGTTCTGCTGCTGGAGAGGACTGAACTCCACCAGCCTCCATTGCACTTTTTGCACATTGTGCACTTTGATATTTATTATAGCTTCTGTTTTCTGCTCATTATTACTTTTAATTCACAAACGTCCAGCCACTTCCCAGTCAGCCTACGTAACAATCCCTTTAAACTTTATTTAATGGAAATTCGGTTGTTAGGGCTCTTCAAATGAGTTAAGGCAGAATTCTTCATCTTCCACAGACTGACTAATGGTAGAGTCTTATGGCAGTCAGAAAGAAGGAATACTTGTGTTGTTCTGTCCTGCAGCTCACTGATCTCAGACGTCCACTTGCTGCTCTCTCTTTTCCTCAGACTGTGGCCCTGAACTAAAATGAGTTGGACATCCCTCCAACTCAGTTACATGAGCCTCGTTTCCACTGGAGCAGTATGGGGCAGGTCGGGTCAAAGGTATCTGACCCACCAGATGCACTTAGTCTTTAGAAGAGCGGCTAGTTTCCTTGTTTGATGTAAATCATCAAAAATAATGTAATAAATTGTTATTTATGATTTTTAGGCTCTGTAGGTGGTGTGTGGTTAAAAGTAACACAGTGTTAAAGAAGAAAATTAGAGATCAGAGATTATTATAGTAATTATTTAATTATTCAAACATATTTACAAACATAAACATATGTACAAAATAATTTATAAACAACTTATTAAAATGAATGAATGAATAAATGAACGAATGAATAATTGAATCAATGAATAAATTAATGAACAAATGAATAAATGAATTAATGAATAAATGAATAAATGAATGAATAAATTCATGAAATAATAAATGTATGAATGAATGAATAAATGAATAAATGGATGAATGAATAAATGAATGAATTAATAAATGAATGAATTGATGAATAAATGAATAAATTAACAAATCAAGGAATAAATGAATGAATAAATGGATCAATAAAAATAATAAATAAATGGATGAATTAATGAATGAATGAATGACATTAATATTTGATTCTATTCATTCTGGTGGCTCCTGGTCAACATGCTGCCTCTGATACACCTCCTGTTCCAATAAAAGACAGGCTAGTTATGCAAGTTATAAGTGAATTTTCAACAAAACAAGTTGGATCTTTAAAACTCTATCCTCTCTATTATATGTCCCTGAAGTACACGTTTGAGACTGACTGAGGACTACACTCAGGGCTTAAAACAAGTCCCTTGTTATTTTTGTGACCTTTTAAACCACAATACAACATAATAATAATAAAAACATTTGACTTGTAGATGTGATGTGTGCTTTTGTACTTACATTCCTGCTCTCCTCTTGGGCCTGTATAATGGCGCTACAATAAGGTTCACCAAAACAAACTGGACCATTATAACAAAGGTGATAAGGCACAGTGGGGCAGCCCAGGACAGGTAGGTTGAACAGTTTACATCATCCAGTCGGCACTCCTCAAAGTATCCTTTAACAAATCAATGAAAAACGTAGATATCAAAAATCACGGTAGAATTAAAAATATTTTCCAGCAAAGTCAGGTCTGATGCATACTTGAGGAAGTGTGAATAAAAGGCTCAATGGAGTCTGATTGAGAGCGTTACTGCAGCATTGGGGCATCCTTCACACATGTACCACTCGGAGGGACAGGGCCATACATTTCTTGGCACGTGGTATACCATGACATCATTGCACTTCAAGCTGTTTTAGCAGTGTTTATGTTGTTGAACTGATAACTTTGATTAGAAAACTTACACAACTGCAAACTATTGTGGAACGTTTACTTAATTACATTTATTCATTTAGCTGATGCTTTTATTCAAAGCGACTTACATTAAGCTTCAATTCACCAGTGTTACAGCCTGAACACCACTGGAATCAAGGACTGTCTTGCCCAAGGACACATCGACAGTATGAACTGTGAGGAGAGCGAATCGAACCACCAGGACAAGCGCTCTACCACTGAGCCACTGAGCCCCACTTATTTTCTAAAAACATCCACTTGCTCGGGTGGGTTTTCTTTGGGTACTCACCAAAGCCCCACTAACATCAAAAACATGCTGGATGCCCCTGGTGGAGAATGCCGATAAGAAATTTCCCCACAGGAATAACTGCTATAAATGTTTACAGCTGCACTATGTACATTGATGGAGCAATAACAGTCGTTAGGAATACATGTTTTAGAGCCAGTGCACAGGCAAAGCTATAATTGTGTGCTAGAATTTTTATTTGTGTTGTGGTTCTGGGCTTGTTCTTGAGTTTGTCTACCATCAAAATGCCGCTCCAGTTGTCTCCTGTGCACAGTATGTAGAGCGTCAGGAGGGCACTGCCAAAGTTTTGAAAGTGGCAGTAGAGACTCAAGCCAACACATGGATACTCTGGAGTACACTCTAGTCACGAGAAAGATCGATATAACAATCAATATATGATAATAATATAAACAATATACACATTATATTAACAATGTTTTAAATACATACGACAAACACAATATGTTTATAATAATATATGTACTGTGCTTGTGTTTATGACTGACCAAGTTTCCCAAACAGCTCCACTGTCAACACAGCATACATGAAGAAAAAGGCGAAAAGCAGGCACAGATTTCCAACCTGGAGGAAAAATGACACTTAACAACCTTCCTCCTGCTCTCTGTTCATGTTTGTTTTTTTATTGTTGCGGGTTAGTTTAGTAAATATTTAAAGTTAGGTAATTTAATTTACAGATTGTTAGACCAGCCTGGTGTTTGTCTACTAAGTTTATTTTCTTTAAAAGTCTAAATCCCAAAATAACACTAAAATGGTTTACAATGTGGAGTTATTAGGAAGGATGTTGCATTTCTGTTGCATGTGTTGCCTTTGGTGGGTGGAGGTTTATCGCTCTATGGTGGTGCCCTTACTCAAGGTCCTTATAAGGGGTTTCAGGAGAGGCTTGGGCTGAGCGCACATGCACAGACAGAGAGAGACTGGAGAAAACGTCGGTGGATTTTAATTGAATGTTAGGTATGTTTAATGAGTTTGGAGAAATCTAGAACAGTTCCTCTGAGCGCTGCAGCAGTCTTAGCCCGCCCTAATGCTCTCCTCGATTGAGACGCAGGATGACACCTACTGCGTTAATGCGAGATAAAATGATTGTTGATGTTTATGCGTTAACGTGATATTAAAGCATTTACTTTCCCAACCCTAGTTTGAACACATTTTTACAACATGAATATTTCTTAAGAGCATGGTTCTAAGGCTGGTAATATCTCAGAGTTCACTGTCAGTGAGTTCTTGTCTTCTGATAATAATGCTCATGTTGATATGATGTTTTAAATGAAAACTGAATTACCTGTGACAGAGTCTTCCAGATAGTTTTTATCAGCACCTTGATCTTCTTAGCCTTCAGAACTGAAAAGACATGCTGCATTAGTGTGCCACTTAAATGGTCACATTTTCTAGTTGTAAGGTGTTTATGACCAGGACGTACTGGGACTGAAATTCAGCCCGGGACTTTAAGACGGAGAGGCCTTTTACGCGAGTGCCCTTGGTGCACGAGCAGGATTTTTTTTCAGTTATTTTCATTCTAATAGTGTTTTTATGGTATAAAGACAATCAGATTACGCTGAAGACCTTCAAGAAACTTTAGGATAACACCTGCCTCCTCAGGTTGTATAAGCAAGTCCACTGCACTGAACACAACCAAAACCTAATCTCAAACACATAAGTCACACAGTATACCGCGAACTACCAGCATGTCATGTGTACAGTCAGTCGGAGTGATAAAATAGTTACAAATACTCACACCCACTCATACTCAAAAACTACAATGCAGTCCCATACAATAGAGATTTTGTGTGTATGTATGTGTGTGTGTGTGTGTGTGTGTGTGTGTGTGTGTGTGTGTGTGTGTGTGTGTGTGTGTGTGTGTGTGTGTGTGCTCACTTTCAACTCTCCTGCCTCAGCTTCCCTGTGCTGGACCCTGCCTCTGCTGGACCCTGCCTCTGCTTACTGATTGTACAGCTACATAACACATGCATGAGAAGAACATGAGTAATAAATATGACAAAGAATAATACATTTTCTAATTAAATCTGTGCTTCAGTCAGGTTATTATCTAGAATGTGGAACTATTGGCATTTTATCCTTTATGTAAATATGTAACATTGTGCTGTATTTTTCTATTTTTGTGTGCGTGTTCTTAATAAAGCTTTGATTGATATGTCTAATATGATTGCCTACCCAGCCCTGCACACTGCCCATCTACCTGTCTGTTTCCTGCTCTTCTCCTCCTGCTGCTCCTTCTCTTCCTCTCTCCTGCTGCTGCTCCTATTCCTCTCTTCTCCTCCTCCTCTCTCCTGCTGCTGTTGCTCCTCCTAAAACTGTCCTACCTCACATCACCAGCAATCTTTGGAGAAGTTTACTCGACTCTGCAACTCTGTCTATGACTCCATCGTTGTCTAAAGTCATTAGGATCTCTTTCTGTGCACATTAGCATGAATGCCTCAAGACGCTCCTGTGTCAGCACCAGGACGTGCACAGACATTTTGAGGGGCAGGGGCTCAAGTGAAATAAAGGGCACTTTATTTATTTATTTTTAAAGTTTTATTTATTAATGTACAGATGCAGTTTTACTACATTTTTAGAGTGTAGCCTATCCTCTATCTGTTTGCATCTGTAGATTTCTTCTAGATTCATCAATTTAGATTTCTAAATTTCAGTAAAAAGACTCTTGATGTAAGTCATTAACTAACTGGGGACGTTCTTATTTTATTAACTTATTTTATTACATGGCTTGGTTGATCTCCAATGTAGAATGTGCGGAGTATAACAGATCGTTGCCATGAAAAACAGAGCGTTGCTATGGACTTACAGCATTCTAACCGTAGAGACGGAGCGTACTATTTTCTTTAGCGGAAGCAATACAATCGGGTTTAAATCAATAAACTCCCTTTTAATATTTTGTGTCAAATTATTTATTTATTTGGTAGGTAGCCATGTAATAAGCAGGAGGATAATGTATAGCGATTATCCCTTACACAGCTCTAGTCTAGTAGCTCATGAGGCATGCATGCTAGCAAAACACAGGTTTTGCTAGGTTTTTACTGGCTAATCAGCAGTAAATTCGAGCATTATTCGAGGTACTGGTATTTTAATCTTTGTTCATCACCAGCTCCACTCACCTCAGCACAAGACAAAAACACTGCTGGGAGGGGCTGCTGCTGCCTGCAGGTGTGTGTCTGTGTATCTGATGTGTGCCGATGTGCGCTGCAAAGTGGGAAGGGGGAATGGTCAATGAGCGCTTCAGAACTCCTGACCTGATTATTAGATATACTATTCTTCAATAAATATATTTGTCTGACAGGAAGCTGTGCGCAAACTGGAATATATATTATTTTTTAAAAATAAAATAAAATAAAAAGCACCCCAGAAAAAGGGCACTTTCTCTCCAGGAATAAAAGGGCAGGTGCTCAAGCCCTTTGATGTCTATGTCTGCACGTGCCTGGTCAGCACCCTTTGCAGTGCGGAAAAGGTCCGCTAATTCGGCACATTTAGCTGCCTCTTGTGCCAACATTTTTCTTTTTCATTCTTATTTTTCGGCCCCACCCATTTCTTTCACTTCTTTCCTTCGCTTTCGACATTTTTACCGTCTGTCTCTGTTGAATTCACACAAACTCAAACCTAACAAAGTAAACTTCTTTGATCCGCCTTTGAGCCAATCGGATATCAGGAAATACGAGGATCAGTCCAAGTTGGGAGGGGCCGCTCGTATCCCCTTAAGATTGGAAGTATTGGTTTGGCCCAGTCTGAAACACACACACACACACAGACACACAGCTGCGTTCTGCTGCAGTTGAGCGCCGCCACAGGCCGGTACGGTAGCGTATCATATAAAATAAATAATAATAATAAAAATAATAATAAAAATTTGACCACCGCCGATTCGGCCTGAAATGGAACCGGCCGTCGATTGTTCGGTATTCCCGATTGCCAATCCGTCCCTGTTTATGACATAATAAAATCAACTCCTAAGGTTTCTGTTTGCAAACTAAACTAAATCAATGTTTCCCACCATTAACAAATTGATTTTTATTTTATTATTCCTTTATTATCCTTGTGGGGAAATACAAAGTAGCATGTTTTTTGTTGCATGCATGTTAACATTTTTGAGACTGTTGCATTGACCTGGGCCTGTTACATGAGTTTCCTAAAGCCAGGCATACACTGTGCAATTTTCAACCTGAATTTGACCTCATATCTGGTCATACCATCATTTTTGAGCCAAATTCTGGGCTGTTGTGCGTCCTTGGTGTCCTGTGTACAGGGCCCTACGCAATTAACCCTCCCAACAAGTTCCTAACCAGAAATAGGTGGTCAGATGAAATTCTGACATGTCAGAAATCTCGGTCGCAGCAAACCATCCGGTTGTACAGTGTGTGAGCACATTAATCGTGATCTTTGGCTTTCCTCGACGTGATCTACTCAAACAGTATGAGTTGTGTGTGTGCCCAGCTTTAGTGTTCTCTCTTCTTTAGAGCTCTTTAAAAACACAATAGTAGGTGTCAGCTGCTCCCTTCAGGGTTGCCACAGGAGGGATCCATATATTTAGAGTGGCATATATTTTTATCCAGGATGCCCTTCCTGACACAACGCTCTCTATTTTATAGACCTGTAGTAATGCTGCATTCATGTGGTCCTCGGGAACTCGAATACAGTGCATCTGTGAAGTATTCACAGTGCTTTGCTTTTTCCACATTTTGTAATGTTACAGCCTTATTTCAAAATGGATTAAATTGATTGTTTGCCTCAAAATTTTACAAACTTATCCTTCAGTGATCCAGACAGAGCCAGCCTTAAACACCTCCGGAGAAATCTGAAAATGGATGTGCACCGACGCTAACCATCCAACCTGATGGAACTTGAGAGGTTCTGCAAAGAAGACTGGGAGAAACTGCCCAAACATTGTTGTGCCCAGCTCATAGCATCAGACTCAAAAAGGCTTGAGGCTGTAATTAGGGCCAACGAAGCTTAAACAAAGTTTTGGCTGTAAATAATTATGTACATGTGCTTTTTGTTTTTCATTTTTAATAAATTTGCAAAGAATTCAAACCTTCTTTCATGTTGTCATCATGGGCTATAGTTTGTAGGATTTTGAGGCAAATAATAAATTGAATCCATTTTGAAATAAGGATGTAACTTAACAAAATGTAGAAAAAGTGAAGCGCTGTGAATACTTTCTGTATTTGAGAAATGCACATGAACATGTCTAAACATCAGTCCTGCGATGCTATATATTCCGACCTTACGAGCTGAAATCATGTGAACACATCCCGAGATTCTGAGGACCACATTAACGCACCAAAAGTTATGAGAATTTTTAGAAATGAATAAAAAGTTGCATGTGTGTATTACTCTGTGCAAGGGTGAACACTTTGCAGGTTCGGATGAGGCTGGGATTAATGGGAAGTTTGTCGTCCAGGTTCAGCACAGTGAGTACGACGAAGATTAGAGACATCGCCAGCACCAGCAGGTCCAGACAATTCCAGCTAAAGGTTCACATATTACATTAGACACTATTGACAAAACAGACTTGCGCTTATTTATATGCCTTACTTGTTATTTATAAACCTCCGTCCGCCAAACGCCACAGGTTTGAGCACAATGTCAATGATGAGGATGGCAAAGAAACCGTAGAAAGTGTAATCCATGAGATTATCTATGTACTAAGCAGACAACAAAAATAAATAAATCAATATGCCCTTATAGTTTAGAGATGTTCCTGAGGCAGTGGGTTGACATTACCGAGTCTGATTGTAATGTTCCAACATCATGATAAAGACATTGAAAATGATCACCCCTGACATGAGCAGCTCCAGGATGAGGCTCGTGCACAATGTGTGGATCAAGCGCCGCACTCGCGAGTAGCGGGTGTAATATAGCGCTGTAAAAAATAAAAATAAACCAACAAAAGGCCTAACAACCACAATCAAACACTGCAATACTGGGCTCAGTGGCCTAGATGTGACTAACCGTTCCGTGTTAGGGTCATTTTCGCCTGTGTGAGGTCCCCTCTTTGGATTTTCTGTTTTTGCTGGACTTCGTTGAATGTGTCGACCATGGTCCCGATGAACATGTCCAGCAGGAGGATGCTCATTATTATAAACGATAGAAAGTACAGAGCCATCCAGGTCTTGTTGTTTGTCACAGGCTGAAAACAAAACACAACTGATAAATTCACAAAGGATCAGCGTGATCCAATCCACTTTAACTATTCCTGCTTAAGGTTGTGTTTTGTATAAGTTACTTATACAGTGAGAAAATACATTTATTAATAACAATAAAGATAGTTATCAGTTTTATTGAGTCATGGATTTCTTTAAGTGTTGTTATGTTATATTTATTTTTCTACACCAATCCTTATAACAGGATTTTCTTTTTCAGAGAGGACTCGGTCTCCTCTGGTGTTAAGTCTCGTTTTGTTTAGTGATAATACCTGAAGGTCTTCTCCGACAGCGCCGAGGCCGTCGACATGATATTCACCCATCCGTCCTTCGAGTACATCACAAACAGTGACATTAAGGCCTGGAAGAAAACAAAAACTACTCAACAACTACTACTAATATGTTTAGTCTATCTCCAGCCTTCTCGCTTTATACCTGGAGAATGTTGTCGAAATTGAATGTTCTTCTTTGCCAGCTTAGGTTTGACATCAGGCATTCGGTCTTGTTGGTGATGCTTCTGACAATACCGAATTCTTTGTCCACACAATTGTAAAAGGCTCCTTAAAAGCTAGTCAACCAAGGCACACAGGGTTGCAGTGATATGGTAAATACTTTGGCTGAATTCAAATACTGTTCCTTAACCTTTGAATACAACGTCCTAAAGTCAACAGTGAGAGGTCAGGAGTGTCCTTGTCAAGTTAGGAAAGGAGCATCAGCGGGTTTTGACACATCTGATTCCACTAACCTCATCAGGAATGTTGAACATTGACGCACATTGACATAATAAAAACTACACATCCTAACAAAAGACTACAACAAGCACCTAATCCTGAAAAAGTCAGTCATAAGATGTGGTAGCTCTAGAGCAGTGTCTTTTTCAGTTGATGCAGAGTGACTTTAAATTCATCACAAACTCTTCACACGAAACTAAATTTTGGTCGTATTCAGAAAAGATTGTGGCTGGTGGTGCAGTGGATTGTGGAAAGTCAGTAAGCTCCTAACCTTTCAGAACATCCATAGGTTTAAAGAAGCAGTGGAGCTCCTATCTTAGCTCCTTTCCTTACTAAAGTGAGAACTCAAACATCTGTGTGTTCTAAGTGTTCTAAGCTATTTGAGACATTCAGATTCAGCCTCATGTGTGGTTGAATTATCTTACCTGCACACCAAGGACTCCATAGAAAAAGAAAAACAGCACTGATTATAATAATGTTAGTAATTGGTTTGACTGAAGCTAGAGACCGTCCATGGCCAGCTTCAATCTTGTTGCGTGTTTGAGGACCCTGGAACAAAAATTCATACAAAACATGTATAAGTGCCATGTAAGAGCCACTCGCTGAAAAGCCTGGCTGCTTTAGGAGGAGTAGGGGCAGTACAAGTCATGATCACTTTGGGGAATGTTTCTCCTAAATATACATACTCCACTGTACTATTTTTGCAAACCCCTGGCAATATTGAGAAACAGTTATTAAATGGTGGAGTTAAACACAGCGGTCTATTGATGGAAAAATTAAATCTTGTCTCTTGTTCACATCTATGACATACTGACCCAACCCGTAACGTAGAACCTTGAGGATCCCCATGATTCTTCTATTATTGTGCAGTGGATCACTCAGTGAGAGAATGACATCAGCTGCAGACACTATCACCAACACCCCGTCTAGGACGTTCTCGGGGGAATGGCAGTAGCTGTCTTTCCCAATCACCACACCCAAGGCTATGATCTGGTGTTAAAGAACAGTAAGAGTCAAATCAAAAATAACTCAAAATGTTTTTTAGAAATACTTGTATATTGTTTACCTTTAAAACCATTTCTAGTGTAAAGAGGCCGGTAAAGACATAGTCACAATAAGTCAGGACAAGTCGCTCCTAAAGACAAAGACATACAGTTTTTTTTATCTAATATATCTAATATGAACCTATCTCATATTTTCCAGGTTCTGAGGGAAATAGATGTATTTGAGAATGCATTTGTCTCACCGTCCAGAGATGCTGGGTCTTTCCAAAGCCAAGGTGATACAGCTCAGAACAACGACTAAAAGAATGAGGTGGGCGAACTTAACAGAGGCATTGATCTGATTGCAGACAACACGGAACCTAAACAAAAGCACACAATTACCTCAGGACTGAGCTGTAAAAGGAAAAGTGACTTCTTCAGTTCAATTCAGTTTATCTGCCATTTGCAGATTAAAACTCTTCTATCGATATGCATATATAAGTATGCACTTTCACAGATTAAAAAGTAAAAACAGTGAAAGGTGTTTTTAATAAACAGCAGGGTTGTAGTCGAGTCACCAGTTTTTTAGTACAAGGCACTTTCAAATCCTCAGTTTTCAAGTTCAAGACACCAAAAACTAGTCCGAGTTGTGGGTGAGTTGTCAACATGGTTATTTACATCATCAACAGAAACGTTTAAGATATTTAAGTTATATAAGTCATTTAAGAATATATCATACCAACTGTTTTGAACATTCATAACTTAACTTTTTTAAACAGGCCCGGCTTTTCTTGAAATGCTGCTAATAGCTTAATTATTGCTAGTTTGACTGTAATAACTTATTTAATATAACATTAAAATCAAATAAATATAACATGAGCGCATTTTGGTCCTTGTTGTTATTGTTTATTGTTCCAACATTCTGAGATAAAATTACATGAACACATCAAAGTAGAAGAAGAACAACTTCCTAACTGGAAATTGAAATTTGAGTTACCTTCAATTGATGAAACAAGTTCAAGTTAAATCCAAATATATTTGAGTCCATTCAAATCAAATGTTGAACCAAATCATCTGATCAACTGATGCATTGATTTGGATTTGATTTGTGTGTCTATTTAGAAGACATTTAATGCTGTTTGTTGCTCACACTTAAAAGTACTATAAACGTATTAATTATGAGCTGTTTATATCTAAGACTGAAAGCTAGACAATCTGCACGTCTCTTTTAAGTCATGGGGCAATGTCTACCTGATCAAAAAGCAGGTATCTGGCAAAGACCGAAGCTCATTGAGGAGTTTCCAAATCTACTTTTTCCAATTTTCAGGGGGAAGACAGCGGTACAAAGCTCTAAAGCATGGTTACGCTGAAAAGTAGTGCAGGTCTCAAAGCAAAGCGAAGCCATTACACACAGACAGAGCAGACAGGTGTCACACCTGTCAGGACGGTCCAGGCCTAGGAAGAGAAGAGGAATGTAGCACCGATGAGTTAGGGACTGTAATTTTCTGATCCTCCAAACACAGAGCTAAGCTCCTGATCAGCTGTGCCCCGAGGACTTGTGTTCTGTTCTAAAGCCCTGCTTTATCTTTGTCTAAACCTTTACACTTTCTCGGCCTCGATCATAACATGTACATTTGTATTTAGCCATGCGCTGTCCTGGCTGTAGCACATTGATAAAAATATATATATATATAATGTTTGTAGATTATTCATTCATTATTAATGTTTTAGGCTGCAAGCCCAAATTATTTAAATATTAAATATTAAATATTTCTAAATGCTAAATTTCTAAATTTCTAAATGCACATACTGATGCCTGCATCAGTCTGTGCTTTAACTAAGATCAGCTGTTTTACCACACACGCTTTTTAACCACCACCTCTCACGGGGCTGGCAGAGCCACAGACGAGCACGAGGAAGCGGGTCGGGAACAAGATAGCAAATATACCCGCCTCTTGATCACCACCAGGCCTGTTTTGTTGCAGGATCTGTGCTGTATTGTTCTACTGCAGCTGCAGCTGTCCGAGTCTGAGTCAGGACCATCAAAACCAACTCCAAGTTCATTGAGGCCTACGCCTGAGTCACTGGCAGCCAGTTCTGCTCAGCCTTTACTTAAACCCAATGAGAGAACAAAGCCTAACTGCTCCTCTGATTGGATTAAATTAAATTAATTCTCTATTTGTTGGAAAGCAAGGGGCTATACTGTAACAATAATAAATAAGTACTTTCTCCTTATTACCCTCCTTGTCTACAATAGCTTACACAGCAGGTATATAAATAAATACAAATATTATTGTAATGCCAGTTGTGTGTGTTTGCTTTTGTGTTGTTTACTTGTTCTATGGAGAAAACAGGAAGAGTGACCACTCCTTATGATCTATGAACCATTTTGGATAACGAGGTGTCTGCAGTAAAAATCAAAAAGAAAACAGACATTTAAAAGATTACATCAACATTAAAGCTTGATTAAAAGTAGTAAGTTGTATTTCATAATGTCTTTTCACATCTTACGTTTTCTACTGCTGCGGTCACTGAAGTCTGTGTGTCTTCGTGAGATAATGGAATGGGCCTAGGACAACAGAGTTTTTTAGACAAACACATCATCAAGCCACTATACTGTAGGCACACTGCGCACAAGTTACAAATAACAGATTACAGATGTAAAAATTTGAATAAAAACTATTTAAACACTGTGTGATTTGTAGCCTTTTAAAAGACTATTACAGGTATTAAAGTACTGTGAGGTTTAGTCCAATGTGTATTTTTTACATTTTATTTTTTTAAAGGTTGGGGAGACTGGCTTTGTAATAATAACAAATTTGTTAATCTGTCATCTCTGTTACTGTCAGGAGCATTGCATTAATGATTGGGGGACATACTCAGAATTCAACTCTTTCTCAGAATGTAATGATCTTGAAAATGCTGAAGCAAATTAGATTTGGAACTGGGCCGTGTAATACTTATTACACTATACGTTTTTCTATTGCCTTTTCTCTGCCCAGAATTATGCATTTTATTTTTTCTACGACAAAAACATATTTAAATGATCTTCGTGTCAATGAGTTCTTGCACGCTCACCACGTGCCACTGTGTAAAACAGCGATCAACCCAGCAGCACACAAATCTGTGGCCTGTGCTCTGTAAATATTTACTGTAGACATCCCGTTAGCCCCACACCCTGTCCCAGCGGAGGACCGTGGGGCTGGTGCTGCCTGTTAAAGGGGTTTGTCTCAAAACAGAGACTGTGGATGTGATGTGGTTTTATTGGCATAAAGAGCAAAGGGCGGGAAATATAAAACATTTTTGACCTTGACCTTTCTGTTTTAAAGTCTTCTGTCTCTGATGTTGGGGCCACTCAAAATGTTCAGCTAAACTCTAAAACATCATCTAAAAAGGGAATTAGATGATGTTTTGACTGTAATTTTCTTGAGGAGGACCCATCAACATCAAATATCCCAGCCCTGACTCACTGCATATCAATTATTATGCATCAGTGATGTATGAAAACAAAAATGGTCCTTACCAGAACTTGAAATTACGAACCACGATGCTCACAAGCACGCTCAGGAGTAAATGTTTCCCCAGCATTATCACAGCAACGAAAAACATGCCCAGGGGCTGGTGGTGATCATGCCGTTGTACATCACGTAATTCCAGTCTTCCTGGGTCAGAATCTACATCAGAGAATAAGACAAAAAGTTGTGAGCGCAAAAGTGCATCAGCAGGGGCCTCCGGGAGTTTCCAGGGAAGGTTTTAGGGTCCTTTTAATAAAAATTATTAGATTTTATGTCCATATTGCCAATACAACTAATGACAAGACAATCATTTAAAAGCCATGACAATTCAACCTGAAATTACATTTTACATTTCCCTTGACTTTTCCAACTCAAATCTAAATTGTAAATAAAAAGGATTATATTTATCCATTAAAGAATTACAAAAACCATGGTCAACAAATTATATGCAGCATTCAAGGGATTCTCAAACAGTCTTATTTGTTTGCAATCATTTTGATCACCCTTAACCTTTTTCTTTTTGATTTGATCAGTGTGTCTGTGTTACAGCTTATAGCATGAATTTCTGCAGAATGTTTCTCTTCAGTGACTCTCACAGATCTATTATACACCCTTGACACTTTCTGCTCTCTCCTGGGGACCCTCCAGCCAAAAATGCACATAAATAAAATTAAATAAACACTGAAACATCAATATTTTTGTTCTCCATGAATCCCTGAACCAAACCTACCAAATACTCAAAATGTTTCAGGATTAAACTGATTGAATATTTGGTTGCCTGAATGTTTTTAATACTTAGTAGTATTTGGAGTCGGAAGAGACCCCAATTAGTGCTGTTACAAAGCAGACCAGGCTCACCTGAAACACAGTGAGCATCGACCACAGGATGGAGTCAAAGTTTGTCCGTCTATGCACATCTTGTGTGGGAAAGTTGAATTTTGACCCAAAGCAGTGCATCCCCAGTAGACTGGAATAACAGAGACATAGTCAGTAAACCTGCACTGGTAGAACCTCTATCTCTCTATTCTGAGAAGTACATGCCTGAAAACAAAAATGAAAAGCAGCAACAGGGACCAGAGTGGAACGGCCTCTTTCATGGTCTTCATCAGCACTAGAACTTGTTTCCACAGGTTAGGATGGGACATAATGAGGCGCACTAGACGGCAAACGAAAGACATGCAGCACCGCCAGCATACTGCCACCTGTCGTCAGGTGCTCCATACAACTGGTACACAAAGAACCTTCAGAGTTGTGGGACAATTCTTTAGATTACATTTAGGACACCCACATTACCTTGTAATAACAATGATGAAGTCCAGCAGATTATTAAACTCTCTGAAGTAATCAAATGAATGTATTATTTACTTCAGCACCATCTCCGTGAAGAAGATATAGCATCGATGAAAATGTTACTGATCAGGAGTAACTTCATCCACCAGAGAGGCTGTGAGAAAAGACACAAAGGAAAAAGGAAATCAGGAAATAAATCTTTGTATTTACTTTATAGATGTATTATACTGTGCTGTTCAGTGCATATTTTCATTTCATGGGCTTTAAAATAAGTAGGTAAATTTCTAAAACTTAAGGGTGCATAATTAAAATAATCTTGCATTCTTCCAGGCATTCTTGCATTATCTTAAGCATTTACACCTGGAACACTGAACCAAATAAATGATACGGTTTATGATATCACTGCACTGTCCCAACTTTAAGCCCCGGTCAGAACCAATCCCACAGAAACTGAAACTAGACAACATGTGTGAGGAATGTAATGAGCCTGCTCTGTGCCAAATCAACAGTGGCCATGACGTATTCCACAAACCAGTTCTAATTATACACTTGTGCTCATAAGTACATATCCTGGAAGAATTTGGAAATTTTGGGAGTTTTTTGGGAGTTGAGAATATGAATGAACTTTTTTATTCATAGTTAGTGGTTTGGTGAAGCCATTTATTATAAAAACATTTGTGTTTACTCTTTTAAAATGATAATGACAACAGACACTATCCAAATGAACTTGTTTAAAAGATTACACAAACAACTACAAGGTTAAGACAACATTGCCCAATCAATGATGCAATTCACAGCTACATATGCTGCACTATTCCAGACGCTAGTGAGACTTGAACATGCATATTGAGTGTTCTCTGTCTCAGGCCTGTCTTGTGGTGAATAAATCTTCTGCTCTAAGTCATGCATTCTGTGTCTTTCAGTCTATCTTGTCTCAAATCCAATCGGCTAAATAGAGGTGGTCAGCAGCTTTCTACAACAGTGAGGTCCAAAAGCGTCACTAGTACCTCTAGTACTACACAAAATATCTACTAGAAGTACTAGTGTGCTCAAAAATGTGCACTGGTAATAGTAGCTTTCCATAGAAGGGTTAACTAAGAATCCCCCATGTGTCTCACCTGTTGGTAATGTTCCATAGCGATCACAAAAATACTTAAGAAATTCACAAAAAGGATCACTCGGTCGAAGCAGTCGGTGGCAACATATTTTTGAGGTGTTCCTGAAATAGGCATAGACTTTTCGCCGGATCTCTATTTGAGCGCTGTCAGATGGAGGCCGTCTGGGACCTAATATAAGAACTGAAAAGATGCAGTTTTTCAAAATGTGATTTTACTGTAGTTCAGACACCTGCTAATAAACCAGCAGCTGTAATAATCTTTCTGAGGCTATGTCCAAATTTATTTACACAGCATTGTATTTTTCTATTCCTAAAAGTCCCTATTGATATATTATTTGAAAAAGTAAGGTCATGAACACAAAGAACACAGTAATACAGTTAAGTCTCTGTCTAACCTCATTTCAAAGTAGACTTTTTGTAAGAATCTAGTTGCTTGTTCTTTTAAAAGAACTGCAACTTGTATTCTATCTTCTTGTTCTTCATGCTGCTGCTGCCCGCAACATCGAGAACTGGGTACTAATCACTACAGCACACACGCTCGTCATGACAAATGCTCCGAGCTGATGTGAAAGAAGAGCAGTCACTTTAAAACCACAACATAAAAGACAGGAAGTAAAAGAAGAATAAGAAAAACAGACAGCTTCAGTGAATGTCAGTCTGAGGAGTGTTCAAATGAGTATCTGAGTTTGGGAAAAGAGGCCAGTGGGTTTCAGTATCACAAAGAGAGCTTGGGGTACGCAGTTAGCTTTGTTTCCGTTGTCATTTAAAAAAAATACTCCAGAGCACCTGTACGAAAGCGGCTGTACTTTAAGAACTACAGGACAGAGACACGTAATGAGACCTGTACCCTGCCAAATGGCCTTTAGTAGCTTAGATCATTCATTTGTAGGCTTCACCCTGTTCTTGAGATTTGTTCTTTTAGAAGAACATTTTTCAGTTAATGTAAAAAAGATTTGGTGAAAATCCTCTTAAGTAGGGTTTAAGTAGATATTTCTACACAAGAAGCTTCATGAATGAGGCGACCATTCTTTTTCCTAAGTCCAAAAGTAATTTCTCACCACATGTAACAAAAATGGGAACTAAAAGAAAAATAAGGTGTGCCCCAATCTCTCACGCCTCTGATCTACCCGCCGACAACAGAATGTAGAACAAATTTACACAACTGATGATTTAAAAACGCAACACTATCAAGTTGGTGAGAATTCATCAATCAAGTGAGAACTATGTATACACTTTCTGGTGTTAATGATATTGATTTTGCTGTTCATTTAAAAACCAGTGTATGCAAAAATTTTCACCAAAATAAAAGGCATTATGAATTAGTTTTTCTTTCTCTTTGACTTTGATTTGAAATTTCGCCAAATACAGCTTTCAGGGTATATACTAAAGCTTAAGGGTATATCTTTGCCTCTGTAAAATATAAAAATCGAATACTTACCACAGTCACAACTATAAAAATAAAAACTCCAAAAAGAAAAGGCATCCATGACAAAATACATGATTTCTGACCATCCTTCCAGTGTGATGACCTGAGGATTTTCAAATGAAAAATACACAGATCAATAAAGAGTTCAAAGACAAATCTGTTCAGGTGAGTAGATACTGAGATATTAAAAAAAAAAAAAGTGCATGTACATAATTATTCAAAGCCTTTGCCATAACACTCAAAATTGAGCTCAGACACGGTTGTGTTCAAAAATTACATACCCTGGCAGAATTTTTGTTTTTTTGGCCATTTTCCAAAGAATATGAATGATAACATAAAAACTTTTTTCCAGCTCATTACTTTTTTTTTTTTTTTTAAATAAATTTTAACGTTTAATTTAAACTTTTTAAAGTTTTTATTGTGGGGTATTGTTTGTAGAATTTTGAGACAAATTATGAATTTAATCAATTTTGGGAAAAGGCTGTAACATAAAATGTGGAAAAGTGAAGCACTGTGAATATGTTTCTGATGCACTGTACAAGTGATCATACTGTTTACATAATTATTTATTGTTTTATTTGTCCTGTGTGTGTATTGTGTATGTAAAGCATCCTCTGAAAAGCGCTATTTAAATTTGATTTATTATTATTACTCACCTGAAATATAGCTATCCAAGCATAACCAATGTCGCCAAAGTTAATGATTCCTTCATAAGGGTTCTCGCCTCCACGTTGACACTCTCTGTACAAACTGTTCCAGTTCACACAGTCGTGAGAGTCATTAAACGAAGCCAGGGCCTGACTCTCAGGTAAAACCATGCACTGGGTGTTGTTTTGACTGTAGATGGTACGTTACTGCAATGCTGACCATCGTTGTCAAATGGTGAACAGATGAAGGGTGAGTTGTTAGGGTCAGAGTAGAAAGGATGCATGGTCCTGTTGTACTGTCTGAGGAGAGACATAGAGACATACACACTTTAATACTTTTTGTCTGTAGACAATGAAGACAAAACCAATCATCTGATAAATACAGAAGTCTAGCAATACTTTTAGAAAGCAACAGCCAAATGTGAGACTAAAGCCATTGCTCAATGCTTATAGGTCCAGTTGCATAATATATATTTAACATGTGTTGACGCTGCAACTCTCTATATCCATATCACAAAAGACTGCTGGAAATGCAACATTGTTAGTATTCCATTTATCTTTCAGACTTTGAATGACCAAATCAAACATTTGTGCCCAGATTGGATATAAAGGTATGTTGGTTTGCTGAGTGACAGATCAAGTTTATGTAGGATTCCTTAAGTCTTTGGCGAGCTACTTAGAAAGTTGCAACGTGATGGAGATGGTGGACTTTCAAGGGAGGAAAAAGCCCTAGACTATACTTTAAACTTACGTTACATCAGCTCCGAGAAAGCAGCGGTTGCGTAGCTGTCCCTTCCACAGCTGCACTGCTGCAATGCCGAAGACGATGATGAGCAGGTTGAAGAGCAGAAGGACATTAGAGAACATGGGCAGGGTTTCTAAAATGGTCTCCACAGTTCTCCGCAGGCCTGCTCAAACAGGTTAGATAATTGATTTGAACTGCACTTGTTGTCTCAATTTTATTTCAGTGTTTTTTTTACTATGTTTGTGGTTTGGAAAAAAGACTTACATGTTATCCTTCTTATCAGGCGCAGTGGCCTCAGAGAATCTAACAACCAGAAGAGGTCAATCCGGAAAAACTCAAAACATATCCCAGCAGCCTTAAAGGACAACACAGACAAAATATCATTAATAACATAAGTGCAAAAGTGGTTGATCACAAAGCAGCGTTGTTGTATATGTGTTTATTTGTTGGATACTCACTCAACAGCAATAATGAAGGCATCAAACAGTTCCACTTGTTTCAGATAACTGTGTTCATGACGGAAGACACCGTGAGCCAACACATTCACCTTAACATTCCTTGAAGAACTGCCACACATTAAAATGACTGTCTTTCAGAGTGATTGTATTTTGATCTCTCACTCAACAATGTGTTTTATTTTCCTAAAAATGCCTGAGCAGATGCTAAATGAAAAGTTATACATTTTGAAATTTGAATTTGTTAGTCTGGACAGTAGCCAGTATAATTTATTATTCCAATGTTTCAATAAACATACACTGCAATGCTGTGGGTAGAGACTTGTCCAAATGATCCTGTTGCTTTCATTTAAAACACACAGTTAAATTGATTTATGACAAGTAACGTGGTTTTATAGCAGTCGGTCATCTTGGTTGGCATTCTCTTTGTCACTGCCATAGGAAATTATTAAACCCAAAAATACAGTATAATTGTATGTCTACGAATTCTGCACCGATCTAAGAAACATCTCCTGGATGCACTGGTGCGCATCATCAGGTGTTTTCGGTTCTCGCAGCATCAGACACCTTCGCCCAGGCGACCCAGCCAGGGGTAATAAGGCCCGATTTGCGCACCAGAAGCTACCCATGGATCAGACCTCTTGATTCAAAGCTAATAAATCCAAAGCTTTCTGCAGCTTCACTAGATGTCTCTCTTCTTGGCTGCCCCATAACGCTTGGGGGCACGAAAGGGATGGTATTTCCTAAATGTAGCTTAGCTTCTGATGTGCTTTCTAAATCACTTCAGTATTTCCTCAATACTATATTTAGATGGATATGAACAGGTTTTAAGTGGATTTGAACAAGATTTAGTTGGATTTGAACAGGCTTTAGTTGGATTTGAATGGGTTTAAGATGTAGGGCGCGGGTCGAACTGGTACCAGTTCATTAGCCCCATAAGATAAACCTGTTCAAATCCATCTAAAACGACTGAAACAAATGAATAAAAATGAATGGTTTTAGATGGATTTGAACAGGTTTAAATGGGTTTGAACAGGTTTCTAATGAAGCAATGAAGCTTTCAAAACTGCTTCGCCACTTGGAGACCAAGCCCCTACATTAAAAGACACGCTTGTGTCTGACGCCTGTGCTTGGAGGCTTGCAATATTCATGTTAACAGACTAGCTAGAAATATAACATCAAAATGGGGTTTAAATTAAGGCTTAATATGATGAATATGATTAATATGATTAATATGATTAATCTTAATATGCAAAACTGAGGTTACTGAGCTGAAAACTGAAAATATAAGGCGGCATGCCATCTACAATAAATTACAATAATTTGGAAAACAACTAATGCAATATAGTAAATGGCATGCATTTATATAGCACCCTTCTCGGCACCCAAATCGCTTTACATCTTGTTTCCACTCTCCCCATTCACTCCTGGGGCAGACAGAGAGGGGCTGCCATTCACTGCAGGTAAGGTGGGTTAACTGTCCTGCCCAAGAACACAATAACAGCATGAACAGGGCAGAGCGGGATTTGAACCGCCAACCTTCTGGTTATAGGACAACTGCATTGAGCCACTGCGGTGGCTCAATAGTTATTAAACATGGATCAATACAAGAAAGAAGACGTGATGTATGATTATAATGTTACAAACGGGACTGAACCAACCTGATGGAGCATGACTCCGAGAAGAAGAAAGAAAATAAAAGCTCACAAATATATTACAGACTGAACAAAAATAAAGTAGTGAAAATTGGTTTTATTTAGTCTCACCTTTGCAAAGTGAAGCAGAATCATCAGCAGCACAATTATTACCACTGTTCCACAAACGCCGCTCAATAAAACTGTTTTCATTGGACACAGCTGTAATAAATGTAAGTCTGTTAGCATCAGGCTCATCAAAAACATCAGAGTTTGTGTTTTTGACCAGTTACCATCCATAGCACTGGATCATTCCTGGACAATTAAAACCACCAAAACAAATAAAAGTCTGAGGTGTTGTATCTTCATAAAGCAGTGTCTCATCCAGTGTTTTACCATTAGACTGTAAATATTAATATTACTCACATTTGACTGAGATCCAACTCTCTGGAGAAGTCCAGATCCGTGGAGATCTTTGGCCTTGTTCTTGTGCCTCACATTTATAAAAACCCTGGTCAGACTTGGACACTGCAGAGATGTTGAACTCAGTTTAGGGTCCATTTTGGATTAGTTTTCCATTTTTATAGAAAAGGACAGAAGAAAGAGCAGTAGATGTTTTCAGTTTACAGCCGAGAGAAACAGGTCGTCCCTCAGTCACAGGATGAACAGGACTCACAAGGACAACATCACCTGTGAAAAGTCAGACTTGTACTATTACATTATCACAGCAATAAAAATAATATGATGGTGTAGTAATCTATTATATGAAAAATGAAATGAAAAACCTACTGTGAAAAGTGATGTTGAGGGCATTGCTCAGTTCTCCTGATCCAGACTCACACCAAAAAGTGCTGTGATCTGTCAGGACTCACTGTGAGAGACACTGGGGACTCAACATCTGCAAAACAACAAGTGCATAAATAATGAAGAATGAAAATAACATAAACACTTACAGTTTCTAAATATCTCTGAATGATTAGCAATAAATAAACATCCTACCTTTAGTCCAGACAAACTTGGGCTGACTGTATTCAGAGTAAAACAGTGGACGCCTCGCCCTGCTCTACACACAAACCCTGCTGTGTTGGTCTGGTGCTGAACGCTGAAGGAGTCCTGTTCAGTCCCATTACTGTGACCTGGGAGCAGCTCATATCTGTAAGAGTCTGATGAATGAGGAACAGCCTTGTACCAGTAAAAGGTCCATCCTGCAGACGGCTGTTTAACACCACAGCTCAGAGAGACAGAGACTCCAGGAGTCAGCCATGACGAAGACACAGACAGGACAGGCTGGAGTTTACCTGTTTGAACACTCATTAGATTTCATTTGTTAAATTACATAAAGGATTTTACAATTTATTTTGAACAAAAACGTTGTCCATACTCACTCAGTACGTCCAGTCTGGTCTCTCTGCTCCACAGTGTTGTGAGATCTGGAGCTCTTTCTCCTCTACATCTGTAGTGTCCACTGTCAGACTCAGTAACTCTGGAGATTGTATATTCTCTTGTTGTTTGATGTAGGACTGAACCGATCCTGCTCCACTGATACGTCCACTCAGTGTTTCCTCTGTCCTCAATCTCACCTGAGAGTGAGCCTCTCCAGAGAAGATCTCAGACCAGTTGGGAGACACTGTGGGTACTTTTAAAAATAACAAATATATCATCCTAACATAATATGAGATAATACCGTATATCTTTATACCTTTTTTAAAAATCCAACTTTAATAAATTATTTTTAATTTAATTCAACACAAACACTTTTATTTAGATCTACATATAAAAACATAACTATATTCACCAGTTTCTAAAACAGTGACAATGTTACTTTCAGATGTGAGGATATATCCCATCCTCTGCAGGAGTACACACCTCCATCTGAGACTGACACCAGCTGAGTTTTCTTTCACTGTTCCCTCTGAGAGTCAGAGTCTCACTTTTGTATAAATAAGTTATTGTTAATGTCACCTGCATATCTGGTTTGGATTGATGGCTGCTGGTCTGTGAGCAGAAACAAATAGAACTTCGAGAAAAGTGCAATGGTATGTTTGGTTTTAAGTGTTGAAGTGTAGTATAAGTGTGTTTTAAATGTGCATTTAGTTATATGTCCAGGTTTCTGGCCAAAAAAAGACCCCCAGAGAAACAAACACACTAAAAAGGTTCCGGGTCAGACCAAGGCAGGGGAATGTGAGGGAAAACAAAGTGGGTTGTGAATGGTTTAGGGTTTCAGTGAGTACAAGTCTTTGGTTTTTAGGGTTTGTAAATCGTATTTGTTTTTACATATGGTCTATGGTTTAGGCTTATTTCAAAGAGAATTCTAACATAGTTATTGTTAATAACTTTTTAAGGGTTTTAATGTTTTTTACCCAGTTATTTGAGCAGATGTTATAAACATTTTTTGTTCTGCTGCTGGAGAGGACTGAACTCCACCAGCCTCCATTGCACTTTTTGCACATTGTGCACTTTGATATTTATTAGAAAAAGAAGCTTCTGTTTTCTGCTCATTATTACTTTTAATTCACAAACGCCCAGCCACTTCCCAGTCAGCCTACGTAACAAACCCCTTTAATTCCCTTTATTTAATGGAAATTCAGTTGTTAGGGCTCTTCAAATGAGTTAAGGCAGAATTCTTCATCTTCCACAGACTGACTAATGGTAGAGTCTTATGGCAGTCAGAAAGAAGGAGTCCTTGTGTTGTTCTGTCCTGCAGCTCACTGATCTCAGACGTCCACTTGCTGCTCTCTTTCCTCAGACTGTGGTCCCTGAACTAAAATGAGTTGGACATCCCTCCAACTCAGTTACATGAGCCTCGTTTCCACTGGAGCAGTATGGGGCAGGTCGGGTCAAAGGTATCTGACCCACCAGATGCACTTTGTCTTTAGAAGAGCGGTTAGTTTCCTTGTTTGATGTAAATCATCAAAAGAATGTAATAAACTGAAAAATTTAAAATTTATGATTTTTAGGCTCTGTAGGTGGTGTGTGGTTAAAAGTAACACAGTGTTAAAGAAGAAAATTAGAGATCAGAGATTATTATTATAGTAATTATTTAATTATTCATATTTACAAACATAAACATATGTACAAAATAATTTATAATCAACTTATTAAAATGAATGAATGAATAAATGGATGAATAAACGAATTAATGAATAAATGAATGAATTAATGACATTAATAATTGATTCTAGTCATTCTGGTGGCTCCTAGTCAACGTGCTGCCTCTGATACACCTCCTGTTCCAATAAAAGACAGGCTAGTTATGCACGTTATAATTGAATTTTCAACAAAACAAGCTGGATCTTTAAAACTCTATCCTCTCTATAATATGACCCTGAAGTACACGTTTGAGACTGACTGAGGACTACACTCAGAGCTTAAAACAAGTCCCTTGTTATTTTTGTGACCTTTTAAACCACAATACAACATAATAATAATAAAAACATTTGACTTGTAGATGTGATGTGTGCTTTTGGACTTACATCCCTACTCCTCTTGGGCCTGTATAATGGCGGCCACAATAAGGTTCACCAGAACAAACTGGGCTATTATTACTAAAGTAATAATGCACAGGGGCCAGCCCAGGACAAGTAGGTTGCACAGTTTATGTCACCTGGTCAACACTTCCTCAAAGTATCCTTTAACAAATCAATGAAAAACTTAGACATCAAAAATCACGGTAGAATTAAAAATATTGTAGATTAATATATATATATTTAGTAAATATTGGGTTACAAAGAGACCAGGCTCACCTGAAACACAGTGAGCATCGACCACAGGATGGAGTCAAAGTTTATCCGCTTATGCACATCTTCTGTGGCAAAGATGAATTTCGATCCAAAGCAGTGCATCCCCAGTAGACTTGAATAACAGAGACATAGTCAGTAAACCTGCACTCAGAACCTCTATCTCTATTCTGAGAAGTACTTGCCTGAAAACAAAATGAAAAGCAGCAACAGGGACCAGAGTGGAATGGCATCTTTCATGGACTTTATTAGAACTAGAATTAGTTTCCTCAGGTTAGGATGGGACTTAATGAGGCGCACTAGACGCAGCAAACGAAAGACACGCAGCACCGCATCGAAACAGTTCCACTTGTTTCACAGATAACTCTGTTTATGACCAAAGACTCCGTGAGCCAACACATTCATACTGGTTTCAATCACAAAGAAGCTGAAGAAAGAGTAATCCAGAATCTGGTCGAACAAAAATACAAGAGGAAAAGAGGAAGCAACCTTAACATTCCTTTAAGAACTGCCACACATTATAATGACTGTCTTTCAGAGTGATTGTATTTTGATCTCTCACTCAACAAAGTGTTTTATTATCCTTTAACAAATCAATGAAAAACTTAGACATCAAAAATCCCGGTAAAATTAAAAATATTGTAGATTAATAAATGTAATAACAAAGTAGTAACTAGTAATGGCTCTCTAATTAAAACAAAAGTATGGCTTGTTCTCAGGCAACATCATGGCTGGCACTGCTGTGGAAATACAGTTACAGTAAATCAGCAAACATTTAGCCACATATAATCAATAAATTAAAAATTCAGTGATTGGATTTTTGTGTTTTGTTGCATCCTATTATTTCGTTGAATGATAGGCCATCAACTGACTGAGAACAGGCTATACATCAGCTTAATATGTTTTTAATGTTTTCCATTTTTGCCAGTTACTTATTGTTGCTCTGTGCATTTCATGGCTCAGAAACAAAAGCCCCATCTGTTCAAAACGTCACAGCAAAAGAGATTATAATATTTTTCAGCAAAGTCAGGTCTGATGCAGACTTGAGGAAGTGTGAATAAAAGGTTCAATGGAGTCTGATAGAGAGCGTTACTGCAGCATTGGGGCACCCTTCACACATGTACCACTCGGAGGGGACAGGGCCATACATTTCTTGGCACGTGGAATACCATGACATCATTACACTTCAAGCTGTTTTTGCAATGTTTATGTTGTTGAACTGATAACTTTGATTAGAAAACTTACACAACTGCAAACTATTGTGGAACGTTACTTACTATTTATTTAGCTGATGTTTTTATCCAAAGCGACTTACATTAAGCTTCAATTCACCAGTGTTACAGCTGGAACACCACTGGAGGCAAGGAGTGTCTTTCCCAAGGACACAACGACAGTATAAACCAGAGGTGGGGGACTCGAGTCACATGACTTGACTCGAGTCTGACTCGAGTCACAATTTTCGGACTTGCGACTTGCTTGATTAAAGTATGAAAATGACTTGACTTGACTTTGACTTGAGAAAAAGTTACTTGAGACTTGACTTGACTTGAAGTGGAAGACTGACAATGACTTGAACCTATAAAAACAAACAGCAATAAAATGTATTAAAATATATAATTATTGTGACGTCAGCGCCACTAATCAGTGTCTGTGCCTTTGACGCTGCACAATTCAAACCGCGCCAAACATGGAAGACGCTAGTAATGTTGGTCGAGCTCCACAAATAGTCTTGTTTGGCTACAAGGACTTTGGACTGGACCGTGACAATAAAAAGATTTGCCAGATGCAAAATATGCAACTCCAGAATATCCGACACCACAACCACAACGCCAAATTTCATTCGACATTTCAAGAACCACAAGGAACGGTAAGAAATGCATCTCTTTCTAGTTAGTTTCACTTAGATCTATAACGATTACTAATGTAATGAATTTAGCTTTTATAATTCGGCATATTTTTTCTTACTAGAAAGCAACTAGAGCATTATCATTACTGATACGCCTCATAATTAACGTTATTGGGTAATTTGGCTATAACAGTAACGTAGCCTGAATAATAATGTTGATAGACATTATAAATTTATTACATGTAGTCTATAATGTCTGTATTAAAAGTGTCTGTGGACTGTGTGTGGAAACTAAAAGGCTTATACCATACTGCGTGACAGGCTAACATGGAGGCTAGCACCTTATCACTAGCACCTACAGAGTTTCTTTTTTTGGTACAGACAAGAAATAATTACAGCACAATTACATATTAGGCAGTTTATCAGTCACAATAATTAATTTATAAGGTTATTATTAGCCCTTATGCTTAACCCTCTTAGCGCCAAAGTCGCAAAAATTGCAACTTAACTGGAAAAAACAGCCGCTACTTCCGGTTTATGTGCTAAATTATGCTTCCACTCCTTCCACCAGATGCCAGACATCCTTTAGTTTGTGGCTAGTCTACTATTACCATGTGTGTTGCCATTAAAACATTTGTAGAAGACTTCAAACTCGCGTGTCAGAGTATTCACAATCTAACTTATGGTCTCAGTGGGACTGTCAGGACCGGCGCAATAGAAGCCTCATTCTCTACACTCGAGCTTGTAAACGCTAAAATGACAAATAAAAACACCTGTGATGAAGCTTTGGCTTTAGTAATGGCTGACTCTGGCCGCGATAGTGACAAGGAGTTTGTGAATAATGCGGTCTCTATTGACAGCTGTTTGGGACAAATACGTGTTGTTCATTTTGAAACTTTACCCAGTCGAGGAGAGAATGGGCTAAACCGAGTCAGCGAATGCGCAGATCAACGCAGTGATACTGTGGCATGGCATGAGATGTAGATGCTGTGCCTCATTAGAGGCACAGCACATCTACAACTATGCCATTTGGATAAAAACAGATAAAGCTACTTCAACCAAACACCTACAGTACATGTTTTTATTTCTCAGATCTATTTTCATACGTTTTACTAGTTATGGTGTAATAGAAGTTGTTGTTGTACTGTAGTTTACTAATTTTGCTTTACAAGTTACTGTTATTAATAATTCAATTTCAGAAAAAGACAGAAAAAAGGAAAATATATTATAACATTTTAATTAGTCTGTATGTACTGTAAATAACATAACTGCAATATATAATGCCATGGTATGCCAATAGATGCATACACTTATTTCATTCATATATTTTGGGTCATACCTGACATTTTTCTAGTTTAGAGAAGTACTCTATTTCTTATCATTTTCAAATCACACAGATCTCAGAAATCTGTATTTTTAAAAATAAACCCTTGCGCTAAAGACAAGACATTAAAAAGAAAAGAGTTTTACATTCTAACAGTAACTTGCATAAAAGTATTTACATTTCTGTAAAAACATATGAAACTGTGTGAATGCTGGAACCAAACTTTATGTGAATACGTATACGAATCAGTAAATTATCATTTTTAAATTAATTTATATTTTCCTTAAATTGCAGTATTTAAAAAAATAAAGAATGTTTATGCATACAAAATATATATATATTTATTTTTTGTTTTAATGTGTACAGTTAATGTTCACAGTTTTCCTAATTTTTTTAATCCATGCAGATATGATGAATATCTCAAATCCAAGATACACTGCAGCGATCTACAGCAGCCATGCATGTCACAGTTCATTGTGCCCCAGTCTACTACATATCCAGTCAACCATCCTCGTCAAAAGGCCATTACAGAAGCAATAATATCTGATCTGATCATTAATTGCAACATGCCCCTGTCTATCACTGACAACAGGCACTTCATTCACTTTCTCTCCATTATGGACACAAAATATACTGCAGTGAGCCGCAGAACCATCACCTCAAGACTTGACACTGTGGTGTCTGAGAGACAATCAAAACTAATAAGTGAAATGGCCACAGTTGAAAATCTGTCTGTCACAGTGGACATTTGGTCAGACAGAAGAATGAGAGGCTACCTTGGTGTCACCGCCACTGGATGAACACTGCAGCAGATTACGTTGAAATCTCATCTACTAGCTTGCAACCGGTTCAAGGGGTCACATACAGGAGAGAGAATTTGTGAAGAATTTGAACAAATATGTGATCAGTATAAAATCAAACAAAAGATTGATCATATAATTTGTGACAATGCACCAAATATGAAGAAGGCATTCACCACATGTTTTCCCAGTTCAGCTGAAGCAGATGAGGATGATGACTGCCTGGATGATGCAGAACTTCGGAATGCCCTTCCAGTGGATGAAGAGGAGAAGCTGAATGAGACCTTGACCTCCAAAAGTCAGCATAGACTACAGTGCTTTGCACACACACTACAATTGGTTGTTGGTGATGGTCTTAAAGAGACCAGGGCTGTTAGTTCGGCTCTGGCTAAAGGCCGGATCAGTTCTCTGCTCCACACAAGTACTTCTTTTAAGGAGGAATTTGAGAAAGAATTTGGCCAACGTGGAGTCCCTGCTTCTGTTGTTACTCGATGGAATTCAACTTTCCGACAGCTGAAGTCCTTGCTTAGCTGTGACTACCAAACTTTGTGCAAGGTCTTGGACGTTAGAGGGCACAGAGAGACTATTTTCACTCTAAGAGAGTGGGCTCAGATTAAAGAACTGGTCAGCATTCTGAAGCCCTTTGCTGATGCCACTGATCTCACTCAGGGAGAGAAAGTTGTAACCATAAGTGCTGTGATTCCATGTGTTCTCTCTCTCAACAATCACTTGGAAAACCAGAAAGAAGGAACACAATACTTGGTCAACCTAATCCACAGTCTTCAAAGATCACTGCAGAGAAGATTCAAAGGCATCTTTGTCAATGTAAAATGTCTCATACAGATCCCAATGAAGGAATCCTGCCATTCTCTGATCCTGTTTATGTCAAAGCAGCTGTTCTTGATCCAGCCTTTGGGGTTATGTGGATAGAGCATGATGTATTGGTTGATGACAAGCTGAAGGAGCAGTTGACCATGGAAGTAAAAAGTAAGTAATAGGCTAATTTTAGAATTAGACCCCATACTTGTAAATACTACATTATTAGTAGTATTTTATTTATTTATTTCAGAAATTGGAAGTGCTGCACAATAAAGTTTATTGTTTATCAAGACTGAACGTTTAATGGTTTATTGAATAAACCATTAAAAGTTTGCAGTCTTGATTTAAACACCAAAGTAATCTTATTCCTAAATGACAATGTTCAATGTACGATCACAGCAAACAAAAAAAATTGCATTGGCACTACTGCTGGCCCAGAGAGAGCAGTTAATTTGTAATATGTATGAATTAAAATGAGACCTTAAATCATTTATTAAGTTTCTGACTGCTTAAAAAATCTTTTAAATTAAATATATTTTAATAGACTACATCAATTAACATTTTGTCAGAACATTTATTAAATGACATAAAACTTATTTTTATTGTCTATTTAGGAAAAAAAATATGATGCTTAATGTATCCAGAATCATGCAACTCTAGAATTTTGTGTATGCTTATTTGTATTTTACATTTTTGTGTTTTAGATCTGATTCTCCAGGAGGCAGAGCGTACTAATATAAAACAGACAGATCATGGAGATGAAGAAGAGCAAATCAAAGGGGATGAAACTGGGCTGTTCTTATACCACAAAAAGCAAAAGAAATCTACTCATTTCAGCCCTGCTGCCCAGCTCAACCATTACCTGACAATTGTGATGGCCAGAACTGCCTTTTGTTTTGGGGAATGAACAAGGAGAAAATGCCTTCACTTTTCCAAATTGCAATGAGGGTATTAGCTGTGCCTGCTTCAAGTGCACCTGTTGAGCGTGTGTTCAGTCATGGGGATTATTATGAGGCCCCATCGTTCACAACTTAGTCCCATTGTCTTGGCAAATCTTATTTTCTGTAAATGCAACAAATTTTAGACTGTTTCAATTAAACTGAATTAGACAGATTGGATTATACATCTTAGACTCTAAATGTTTTGTGTAAATAACAATTTATTTTATTTTCAGATATTAATGTAGCACAGATGTTTACAAATTCATCATTTCTGTGCAAAAATAAATTTGTATTGGAAAAAATCTTTTTATTTTAGTACTTGACTTGAATTGACTTGAATTGACTTGAAACTTATCAGGACTCGACTTGACTTGCTTAGGTGAACCCATGACTTGACTTGACTTGCTTGATTTATCTGAACTGTGACTTGAGACTTGACTCGAGACTTGATGGTTAAGACTTGAGACTTGCTTGGACTTGACCATGTGTGACTTGTCCCCACCTCTGGTATAAACTGTGAAGAGAGCGGGAATCGAACCACCAGGGACAACCGCTCTACCACTGAGCCACTAAGCCCCACTTCTGCCACAGTCATTTTCTAAAAACATCCACTTGCTCGGGTGGGTTTTCTTTGGGTACTCACTAAAGCCCCACTAACATCAAAAACATGCTGGATGCCCCTGGTGGAGAATGCAGATAAGGAATAACTGCTATAAATGTTTACAGCTGCACTATGTACATTGATGGAGCAATAACAGTCGTTAGGAATACATGTTTTAGAGCCAGTGCACAGGCAAAGCTATGATTGTGTGCTAGAATTTTCTTTGTGTTGTGGATGTGGGCTTGTTCTTGAGTTTGTCTACCATCAAAATGCCGCTCCAGTTGTCTCCTGTGCACAGTATGTAGAGCGTCAGGAGGGCACTGCCAAAGTTTTGAAAGTTGTAGTAGGGACTCAAGCCGACACATGGATACTCTGGAGTACACTCTAGTCACGAGAAAGATCAAACAATCAATATATGATAATAATATAAACAATATACACATTATATTAACAATGTTTTAAATACATACGACAAACACAATATGTTTATAATAATATATGTACTGTGCTAGTGTTTTTGACTGACCAAGTGACGCAGCATAAACTTCACTGCTCATAAAAGGAACTGTGAATCAACAAAGTTTAGAAGACTTACAGGGTAATGGTCCTCTTTGCGAAGCCCTCTACAGACCACACCATAATCTCCTGATCCCAGCCATTCTGTGACCAAGTCATTAAACCCTGCACACAAAAACTATAGGACGTTAATGTGCTGACTAACATAGTAAAAATAACTATTAAAAACTCTTTCTTCTCCTGTAAGACCAGACGCCTGAGTCTACACAAAGACTAAACAGCCCAACAGTGAGCACAGTGTTGTCACCAGGATCAGTGAAGAGTGGATGTGATCTGTGTCGTGTCTGACCTGTCTGTGACGGCCGAGTGAACTCTGACCAAGTCTTAGACAAGCTGGTCTTGACGTTTTGCAGTTTTGATGTCAAAACTTTTTGATCTTTGGGATTAGTTGTAAATTTTTCCAAAATACAACTATTCATTTTGCTTGTACTTTAACATATAGCTTAGTTTTAACAAATTTTATCAAATTTAAACACTTTCAATAAACCAAAACAACATATAACACTTTGTCTATTAACACATTAACACAACTGCAAAATGGCGGATCAGCACGTGACTCTAGTGGTAATTACACTTGCACATGAACCTTAAATTAATTAATATGTGCGTAACTTGTACATTAGGTGCTTTAAGATTCACTACATGTACATAAATCTACAATAAATCAATGGTAAAGACACATGTAACTAAAAGTACACCCGCGCTTTCTCTCCACGGTGCTAGCTTGCAAACCTCCGCTAGCTTAGCATAAATTAGCTACAGTGTTTCTGTAACTGTGCATTTACACAGATACATTTCGGAAGTTTCATCCCAACACTTGTACTGTTTTCATGTGATTTCACAAACTTCACACCAACCTGAGAAAAGAATACAAGAGATAGATGACTTCATCTTCTGCTTCATTTGACTGCAGGGTTTATTCTGCAGTTCTGCCCCTTGGATTCCTAACCCCGTTGTTGGTGCGCCCCTTGTGACACTCCAAAGTATTGTATTATACAGTTAACGCATCTTGTTAACACATCTCAAAATAAATTTATATCTGTTTTTAACCATTTTTCTCAAGTATATTGAAACAATGTATTACTATGAGCCTTACATATGGCACAGAGTCTGATGATACATTTAACTCTAAAAAGAGCAATGTCATGGTTGTTTGAAGCAAAGATGTTAAGACATTACTGCCTTTACATTACACTGCCTTTGATCTGTGTGACAACCCTCTTGTGACATGCAAAGAAATCAGATACCTTGGTCACTTTTTAACAGATGTGTGACTGATGACAGCGATGTTCAGAGACAGTGTGTAAACTCTATGCACAGGTCAATTTCTTGATTCATAAGGACATACAGATAGTGTTTGAGAGGTAACAAACATGTCTACAGCAGTGTAGGTAAGTGCACCTAGAGAATCTGGTTTAAAGCTGATAAATGAAGACTTATCCACTGCTGCATGAGAACTAAAGATAATGTTTCAAGAGAAAGTGACTGACAAACCTGTCCTGGGAGAAGACCAAGGGCTTGAGGGTCATTTATCCTCTTTGGAGTCCCCTGAGACTCGAGGGATGTAGTTGTAGTCTTTGGCCACCTTTACTGTGTGGACATGTTAGGGCTGTAATAATAAAAAAACATTATTAATAGTATTATTATGTTGTTGTTTCACTGTGTTGATAATGTTGCATAAATATTCCTTATTCACACATCTAATAATGCATAGAGGTATGCAGCAAAGCATTTGTGAAGCCACAACTTTGCACAACCTTGAGGCGGATGGGCTACAGCAAAAGACCCCACCTTTCTAAAGGGCAAAAGTCAGGGTCAATTACACTAAATTAAAACACTAAATAAATATAACAATTGCCTGTATAAATTAAATGTACTCTTAAATTTTGACATTGCAAATAAGTACTTTAATCACATAACATCACTTGAGCACATGACGGGGGCTGGGCATAGATGGTGTGGGGCTGGGCATAGATGGTGTGGGGCTGGGCATAGGTGGTGTGGGGACCACATTTGTCACAAAATGTGCTTATTTTTTTACTTCTGTAAGCACATGACGTGGGGATGGGCAGAGGTGGTGTGGAGACCACAAGCTTTGTGGCTTTGCCTCGGTAAACTTCTTGTGAATGCTTTGCTAATATTTATCTGCAGTTCACTGCAATGTTTTGGTGTAAAGCAGGAACACAATTATTAACACAAACACAAAAGACACAAAATAATACAATGAAGTAATGTTTTAGTTTGTTCATGTCTGTTCTCACCTTGATCACTGTCCTCAGTTGGTTGCTACTTGCTCCCAACACATCCCTTTAACTCTAGCAAGTTTCTTTTCCTCAGTCCACTCCAGGACAGCCTTAATGATGGTCAGGAGGGCTCAGGAGCCAAGCACAGCAACGTCCTCCTCCCAGTTAGGCTGCACACCTACTGTCGCCAGCAACTCTGAACAAAACGGTACATGTTTCAAATGGGTATCACACTCAGGGGTGTTTAGTCCTGACATTTAGAAGTTTTAGAGTAACAGGATCTACTCGGTTGCCTGTGTGAATGTGTTTAATGTACCCTGAACGTAAATGATTGTTATTAATGAAAGTGAAGTGGACCTGACTGTTGTACCGTCGGGTTAGGTCATAATCAAGCGTCTCTCATGGAAACTCCTAAATGGTCTTTAAATACGGCAAAATACAGCAAAATACAGCGAAATACAGCAATATACCGCCATCCACCAGAGGGCACGACTTTACAAGTGTAAAAATCATGTTTACAGCCTGGTACAAAAGATGGCTCCGGTCTCTAGAGCTTCTAAAGTTTTTAATTCGGGACAACTCTTAATTTTAATTTTTGATTAATATGTTTATGCTATCTGAAAACCATTGTTTTACTATGGCGTAAAAGCCGAAAAGCCCGGATGTAGCTGCTATTTTATTGCCCTGTCATAATGACAGTACTGGTAAATACAAGACCAATCGGCCGATAACCTCTATGGTCATAATACACTCCACAGAACAGATACATCCTATTCATCAATAGGTAGGAGTGGCTAGATTAAGACAGTTGTTACTGCTTAGACACAAGTCTTTGTAAACCAAGTAACAAGATATACAGTCCATGTGAAATAGAAAAGAATAAACTCACGGTGATCGTGGTAACTGGTCAAAAGAGGATTTGCAAATACTAAAGAATGCTATTAGCCGGAGGAGGAGAAGCAAACGATCCTCCATGACATGGATCACAAGAAGCCAGAAAGGTCTTGGCTTTAACAGACTCTTGCTGTCTCTTTGTAGATTCATCCAGGTTTTCATCTAAAACATGGAGCAGAGAACACAAATAGACAGTGGGGTATTTTAGTTATATTAACTAATAACAGTTCAGTGGTTGTTGTATGAATTGGTTTAATAAATTCAAACCAATCAAGGTGTGCTTCATTTGTAAAACTGGAGGTGGGGAGACACAGAGAATATTTAGGGAAGAATCAAGATGGAAAAAAGGAAAAGGAAAATGATTGTTATGAAGACTACATTATAGCTTTTTGTATATAAATGATGCCATTTTAACAAACTAATGGGCATATTCTAAAGACTGAGTTATAGTTCAGTTAAACATGTTTAAAAACAGGTCACATTAACTTTACCCACAAATTAGGCACTGAGTCAAGGGTAATATGCAGATATTACTACATTAAAGAGGATCTGTGTATTATCTATTATGAAGAAGACAAAAAAGGATAAACTTACTGCATCTCTTTTTATCTGGCCTTGTGTTTAGGCCCTGAACAAACTCATATTTATGTTCCATATCTGTGGCCTCAGCTCACTGACCAGGTACTGGGTCCTAGTGCCTGTCAGACTGGATTCTCATTCTTATCTATTGAGTTAAATGAGTTATTTGGTTTAAGCCAATCTCCTTTTTAACCTATCTAACTTAATTTAAAATAGTTATCCAATGCTACAACTAGCTACAACTAGCCTGAACAGTAAAAACACAGTGTAACATGTGGTCACAAATAAATGTATTTACAATGTTTCTGAGGTCAATCAAACCACAGTTTATAGAAATAAGTGCCTAATAGGTCTAGTGTTAAGTGGTGTATATATTTTTTATTAAATGACATTAACATTGAATGTCTAGTATCTTCCTCATTACACATTTGTAATAGTCATCATATAACCAGAGCCGTATTACATCCCACTGAGCGCTCACATTTCACTGTAAACACACTTGGCCCCACTTCTGGCATGCTCTTGCCAACAAACACTGTAGTCTCTGTGTTCAACTGGTCACTGATTCAGATCCTGCAGCGATGAACGGAGAAATGGGAGAAAACTGCATTCCTCACAAAAGATTTTCACACCTGGTCAAGCAAAAACTTTTATGTATAAATTAACTGAGGCCAGAAAATACAAAATATTGACACATATTTCCATAATTAGTGGCCTACATAGATTAAACATTAATTAATTCATTAATTCTTAATTCAGTTACAGTCTCTTTTGTATTTCCCATCATTATATTAATTAAGTTTTTATTTAACCTGTGCTGAAAAGAAAGTACAGACATCTCTCAAACAGACTGAGTGAAGTGTGGCTTCAGCCAGGAATGTGTCGTGTTTAGGCCTCAGTACACAATCTGCTGCCTCAACTCAAAGGCCACACTGGGTCCTAGTGCCTCTGACTCCCATATTTTTCTTTGATTTACTTTCACTAAAACTGTCATTTGTTGTATGCCATAATTGATATGTAAAGCTGCCTTTGCCTCCCAGAAAAGCGTTATATAAAATTGATGTAATAATAATGATAATAATAGTAATTGATACAGCACGGATATGTTGGTAAATACCCCACTATTATCATGCAATTGCCAAGTTGTAAAGTGTGTGGTTGAAAAATAAATATATTATTGTGGAATAAGTTTGAGAGAAAACAACAGATGTCTTTTGGTGATTTATTTAAGGAAAAAGAAAAAGAATTCAGAGACATCTTTTGCAAAAGGAGGAATGGAAAATACAACTCTGTCTGTGTACAGAGTTGCATGAACAGTCCCAATGTTAACTAGGCGGGCTTAGAATTTATACTGAAATCACAGCAGATAAGAAAATGAAACACTGGCTCAGGAGTGAGCCATCTAACATGAAAGACAATTTTATCAGTTTGAAAACAGTACAGATGGTGCGCACATCATTATGCTGTCAAGGACAGCACAGAGCATGTGAAAGAGGAAAATATGATTTTCCCATTACAATTCCTCCTTTGATCAAACACAATTGATCAACCAAAATCAATCAAAACTCAATTAGAGATACAAAACATAAATCAAATTAACCTAAGCTTTGTGAGTTGTACTACAGTTGTGGTGAAAAGCCGAGGGCTGACTAAATCAAGTAGAAACATTTCATACTATCAGTAGCTGACCTAACGCTGGGAAAAGAACACCACAGCCCTCCTCACAGGCGGCGAACTCACTAGGTTAAACATAAGCATTAGATGAAAATATTCACAAAACAAATCAGTTTGTAAAACTTAAAACCTTCAAATCAAAAGACTTTACCTCAAAGAAAGCATTAGTGAAAAATTTAAAACACCACATGTAAGTACACAATTTTAGCCTTAACGTGTCTAAAATAACAAAAATTAAAATTATCAGGTTCAAAAGTTGATTAGCTGTGATTGCTTTGGTGACTATATTTCACAATTACTATTTCAAAAGAAAATTACATGTGGATTACACAGACATAGAACATTCTTAGTCATACTTAGTTTTCTTCAAATAGATGAGCAAATAAAACAGAATTAACAGAGTCACAATCAAGAGCAGAGGTGTCTGGGTTGTGGTCTTTGTCCTGTTGAGGCAATTCAACATAGAGTTTAGCTAGTTGCAGGTTAAAAGAGAAGTCACTAATCTTCGGATGAGCGAATAATGCAGCAGGAGACAAGGAAAAGAAGGATAATAACCACTAAAAGTATGCCTGCGAGTTTAGTTAACCATGTTTTCCAAACACCGCCCATTTCTAATGTTCAAAGATCTGTTCAATAATAGCAATAATAAAATGATAGTAACAAATAAAATAAAATTAAGCAGTTATCATAACATTAACATGCATGAGTATGTAATAATTGTTTAATAGATATTCAAAATTAATCATTAGAGCAATTTTAAATGCAATAAAGAACCCAAAAAAGATATATACATATATATTTGTCAGTATAAAACTGGTTTGAGGAACTGTGGGACAGATGAGTGTGTCACATGTTATAGTTACGCTGTTGAATTTGTGAAAACGGTCAGCTCTATTTCTTCAGGTGGTACAGAGTCTTTCATAAACTTGATTGTGGGACCAGCTCGGCACTGGTCTCAACGTTGAACTGCTACCAGAGCAGTTTCAGCGAGGTGAGCGAAATCTCACCCCAGTCTTCACGTAGTCAACGGTGGAGGTAGAGCTAAGGTCTCACCACCAGATCTCACGTAGGAGCTTGTTCTCGACAAGCCTCTACTTTTGTGATCATTCACTGGGTCCACTTTGACAGTGGGGAGCAGCCGACGAGCTGGTCAGGTGGAGGAATCTTCTTGCAGTGTTGTGCATGGATCCAAGGGGTTTTTCTGCACCTTCACAGCCGTGGGTCGTGAGCAGGATCTGAGCCCACACCAGGGTTTCCAGCTTCAGCTCTCAGGTTTCTCACCAGGATGTCGCCAGGCTGGAGTTTGTGAAACTGGGGGCGGTTTGGGCAGGGAATCACACCTGAGATCTAATATTAGAGAGAATAAGAGAGTGAAATACAATAGATATCATTGGGTCTGGCAGAGTACTATCGCCAGTGCTGCAGGTTTAGATGGGGTCCAAACTCACCAGGAGGTAGTCCAAACACTATCTCAAAGGGAGAAAGGTTATTTCTGCTTTACCTGTTGATTCAGATATTTTGCCAATTTATGCTTCAGAGTGCCATTTTCTCTTTCTACAGCTCCTCCAGAAGCTGGATGGTGAGCAATGAGTTTCAGGTCAAATTTAAGGTGCACTCAGTGTTTTCAAAATGTCATTTACAAATGAGTACGTTATCACCGCAATTAGATTCGAAGTCCCCAGCGAGGAATTATTTCGCTAAGATGATTTTGTTACGCGCCAGCAGTGCAGTGTTTTGTTGGGAATGCTTCTACCCACTTTGAAAACATGTCAGCTATTACAAGACAGTATTTCTTACCTTCGCAGGGTGTTAACTCAATGAAGTCCATTTAAATGTGGCCAAAAGGCCTGAGGTGGGTTTGTGACCTCCAACATCTGTTTTGTTGTAGAGTTACCTTTAGAATTGCTGGTTAAGCAGATGAAGCATTTTGAGCAAAAATCTTCAGCAAATTTGTTAAACCTCACAGTAAACCAATGTCTTTGAAGGTCTTTCATTCCTCCTTTGATACATGGTCAACGCCATGTAACAATTTTGCAAAAGGCAGGAAGAGGGCTTGAGGAAGACATGGATTGCCATTAGGGCCCATCCAAACACCATTTGTGTTTGTACAGTTTTTCTTTTCAAACAGCTTTGTCTGCTGGAGGAGCGGGCCAAATCAGAGAGTGAAACAATGTCAGAGTGAGTGCAAGTTTGATCCGTTGTCTGGGAGAGTAATGTAACAACATAGGTGTGAGGACGCTGCTTTTGCAGCCGCGCCTGCTCGCATTACCTAGAGAGACTGTGTCTGGCAGAGGTATGTGCAGAACACTTGCATACTGCCACGCGGATGGGAGTAGCACTGCATCTAAAAGATCAGAAATCAAATCTTTGTGTGAAATGGGTTTGCCATCGTGGCGCCAAAGTGCCGCGTGGTTGTGTAGAACACCAAATGCATATTGACTGTCTGTGTAAATGTTAACTGTTTTACCAGATGCCAATTGACAGGCTTTGGTCAGGGCAATTAGTTCTGTTGCGCCGATAACCGAGGACTGAGAGGAGATGACGCCACTGTTGCATGATCATCCACAACCGCATATTCCAACGCAGTGCAGTACCGCTGGTTGTCTCTGAAGCTGAACCATCTACATAAAAATGAGTTCAGGATTAGAAAGAGGAGTGTCAGTCAAATCAAGTCTTGGCAGACAGATAAGGTCAAGTTCAGAAAGACAACAGATACTTTTGTTACAGTGACTTTTATTTTTATTTCAGATCTAGTTTTAAAAACATAACGTTTCTAAAACAGTGACAGTGTTACTTTCAGATGTGTCGATATATTCATCCCATCCTCTGCAGGAGGAGACACCTCCATCTGAGACTCTGACAAGAGCTGAGTTTTCTTTCATTCTCTCTCTCTGGGAGTCAGAGTCTGATTTTGTCTGGTCCATTCATGCAGTTCCTTTAAAACCCTGGACTTCACAGCTCAGAGTCACACTGCTCTGTTCTGGGATGGTGTCTGCTGGATTTTTCAGATGGACTCGTGTCTTTGCTGCAATATTAGAAAAACACAGTCAGTGAACCACAAAGATGAATGTAGACTTCTGCAGACTGGAAATAGTGATAGTTTTAGATTTATTTGTTGTTGGAGAAAAGTGCTCTTAAAATGTTTTAAACCTCTCAGAAAATATCAAAGGTTTGATGTGTTTAAAATACTGACCTGTTACCTTCAGTTCTTTCTTTGTGGACTGTTTTCCCAAGAGGAAAAACAAAAGTAGAACCCTGATCTGAGGTTGTCACTGAAGAGATCATCAGTTCGACTGGGGCAGTACGTTGTATCCAAAGGTGTGTGTCCTCAGTCACAAGTGATCCATCTTTGTAAAAGTACAAATTTCCTTGACTATCTTGAACACAACGCAGAGTCACATTGTCACCTGTGTAAACAAAAGTAAAGTTAACAAAATGAAACTGCTTTAGAATAATACACATACAATGATAAACACAAAAGAAACATGTCAGAGTTTTTCATTAAAGGCAACAGTTCAAGGCAGTTTGTTTCAACATCATTACATTTATTAACACCAGATGCAGTGTAGAGTGAGAGTGTATTTCCTCAAAGCACCAACACAGTTTGGCCCAGGACTCTGAATTATAATTGACTGTAGTGTTGACAGTTTCTCAAGTCTTCATGTCAAAGATGTAAAATTAAGCCCTGTGTTTTAAGAACAGACTAAAGACAAGTGTGGCTAAGTGCTACACAAGTCCTCACGACACCATCCAGTGCAACAAAGAGATTCCAACCAGTGACATTTTTACTTTAAACACTGTCACAGGCAACAATATAAGTCACAAACACAGTGAGTGTATTTCTTGACGTCATAATGGGCCCAGGTGTCATATCCCTGTCCTATAGAGTTTAGATGTTGACCTGTTTAAAGTCAAAGTGTTGTAAACTCACAGATGAGCCCCAGAGTCCAGACCAGAGAGGGTCCCATCCTCACATCCAGCGCTCGTCACTCTGCCTCTGACAAACTCCAGCTCATTACAGGCTTCATCTACAGCACTCACAGAGGAAGAGGAGGGTACCTTTGATGAAGATATGTTTAACTGGTCTGCACTTCCTTTTTCACACTTACCTCACACAGACACTGAACCACAGCTTTCACACTTTGAGACTTTTCTCACAGTCGACCCATCATGCAACACCTGTTTAGAATAAAATAAAAATAGAATACATTTTAAATAATCATTAAACTATATGCATCACATGTAAGTCGGCAGTTAGCAGTAGAAGTGACACCTGTAGCACTAAAATATTGTAAACAACTAAATACAGTCTGATCATTGTGTGGCGCGCGAGGGAGAGAGAGAGAGATGGTTGCTTGTGCACACAAGCACGTGCTTGTCTAATGGTAGACCTACAATTTATCCAATAGGCTATACTACGTTACTTGGTCCAACTACGCCACCTCAGGAATTTCACCTGAAGAATCAGATTGCTTATCCCCTTTAAGGCACGCATAGGTTCTCCACGAACATAGGCTACGACAGCCACGTTACATTGAGTCAAGCTTTATTTTACAATGGCACAATAATAATTAAATTGTTCACTTAACACCAATAAAAACATTTACCACAACTACACACACGCGCACACACACACACACACACACACACACACAAACGCACACGCACACACAGATAACCACCGTATTTGTTAAAAGTACCCAACAACCCGTCGCCAATACAAAATAGTCCAATAGCAGCGGTTGTTTTGATACAAAACACAAACAAAAGACGCAAACTGACCACGACCATAAACAATAAGAAAGAGAAGAGGCAAAGCAGCAGAGTCGACGCCTAGTGCCGCTGTTCCAGCTGAGCAATTAAATGTATCCGGCCAAACCGCTTCAAGTCATCCAGCCTATAGGAAATATTACGGAGTTATGGTTCAGCCCCAAAACCCATCCAAGCAATCTATCCCCATGTGTATGACCTACCGCTTTGACGTGCACAATTGCAGCAGATATTATATTGACATTAACAATTAATTGAGTTTTATTTCTAGTTTGTTCACCCTGCTGTAGGGTGTTACTGTTCAGTAAAATTATTTTGTGTAGCAGCTGACGATCTTTAAAATATACAACATTTATTCACTGTTTTAATAAATCTGCTTGCACCAATAAATACAAACAATTCAAGCTGCAGTGAGTCCAACTGAAGGGCATTTAAAGTCACTCTACCTCAAATTTAACAACAAACCTTAACACACATCACAGATTAAGCAAGACTCTAGCTCAACTCAACACAAAGATTGTTTTTTCACGTCACAATCTGTTCGAATAATAATAAATAAAAGTCTGTAACTTGGCTGGTTTGTATTTGGCTCGGTAGAAAAGAAGCGGCTGACTTTGAGTTCAGTTTCTTGGAATATCAGACATATGGCCTTTGAGGAGACTCCAGTGAAAAAACTCTAAAACTCAATTAATTGTTAATGTCAATATAATAT
>JALDNG010003299.1:0-28703 GCA_024349245.1 Neodontobutis hainanensis | reverse complement strand
TATTTCAAAGAGAATTCTAACATAGTTATTGTTAATAACTTTTTAAAAAGTGTTAATGTTTTTACCCAGTTATTTAAGCGGATGTTATAAACATTTTTGTTCTGCTGCTGGAGAGGACTGAACTCCACCAGCCTCCATTGCACTTTTTGCACATTGTGCACTTTGATATTTATTATAGCTTCTGTTTTCTGCTCATTATTACTTTTAATTCACAAACGTCCAGCCACTTCCCAGTCAGCCTACGTAACAATCCCCTTTAAACTTTATTTAATGGAAATTCGGTTGTTAGGGCTCTTCAAATGAGTTAAGGCAGAATTCTTCATCTTCCACAGACTGACTAATGGTAGAGTCTTATGGCAGTCAGAAAGAAGGAATACTTGTGTTGTTCTGTCCTGCAGCTCACTGATCTCAGACGTCCACTTGCTGCTCTCTTGCTGCTCTCTCTGGCTTGATGTGCATTAGAACAGACTGTAGACGTGCAGTAGAACAGACTGTAGATGAGCAGTAGTACAGACTGTAGGCTTGCATTAGAACAGACAGTAGATGTACATTAGAACAGACTGTAGATGTGCAGTAAAACAGACTGTAGACGTGCAGTGGACGAGACTGTAGTAGAGCAGTAGTACAGACTGTAAACTGGCATTAGAACAGACTGTAGAGGTGCAGGTGAACAGACAGTAGACGTGCAGTTGAGCAGACTTCAGAGCAGCAGTAGTACAGACTCTAGATTGGCTTTAGAACTGACTATAGACGAGCATTAGAACAGGCTATAAACGTCCAGTAGAACAGACTCTATATAAGTATTAGAAAACACTCTAGATCTGCTTTATAACAAAATGTAGAGGTTCAGTAGTTCCGACTGTAGACGAACATTAGAACAGACTGTATATGAGTATTAGAAAACACTCTAAACATGCTTTAGAACAGACTGTAGAGGTGCAGTAATACAGACTGTAGATGAAAATTAGAAAAGACTGTAAACGTCCAGTAGAACAGACTGACAATGTGCAGAAGAATAGACTGTAGAGATGCAGTAGTACAGACTGTAGACAAGCATTAGAACAGACTGTATATGAGTATTAGAAAACACTCTAGACATGCTTTAGAACAGACTGTAGAGCTGCAGTAGTTCAGACTGTAGACGAGTATTAGAACAGACTCTATATTAGTTTTAGAAAACACTCTGCACATGCTTTAGAACAGATTGTAAAAGGTGCAGTATTTCTGACTGTAGACATGCATTAGAACAGACTGTATATGAGTATTAGAAAACACTCTAGACATGCTTTAGAACAGACTGTAGATGAGCAGTAATACAGACTGTAGACTTGCATTAGAACAGACTGTAGATGTGCAGTAGAACAGACTGTAGACGTTTATTAGAACAGACTGTAGACCTGCAAAAGAACAGACCGTAGATGAGTAGTAAAACAGACTATAGACTTGCATTAGAACAGACTGTAAAACTGACTGTAGACGAGCATTAGAACAGACTGTAAACATCCAGTAGAACAGACTGACAATGTGCAGAAGAATAGACTGTAGAAATGCAGTAGTACAGACTGTAGACGAGCATTAGAAGAGAGTGTAGATGTGCATTAGAACAGACTTTAGAAGTGCAGTAGTAGAGACTGTAGATGTGTAGTAGAACAGACTGTAGACGTGCAGTGGACGAGACTGTAGTAGAGCAGTAGTACAGACTGTAAACTGGCATTAGAACAGACTGTAGATGTGCATTAGAACAGACTGTAGACGTGCAGTAGAACAGACTGTAGATGAGCAGTAGTACAGACTGTAGGCTTGCATTAGAACAGACAGTAGATGTACATTAGAACAGACTGTAGATGTGCAGTAATACAGACTGTAGACGTGCAGTGGATGAGACTGTAGTAGAGCAGTAGTACAGACTGTAAACTGGCATTAGAACAGACTGTAACGGTGCAGGTGAACAGACAGTAGACGTGCAGTTGAGCAGACTTCAGAGCAGCAGTAGTACAGACTCTAGATTGGCTTTAGAACTGACTATAGACGAGCATTAGAACAGGCTATAAACGTCCAGTAGAACAGACTCTATATAAGTATTAGAAAACACTCTAGATATGCTTTATAACAAAATGTAGAGGTGCAGTAGTTCCGACTGTAGACGAACATTAGAACAGACTGTATATGAGTATTAGAAAACACTCTAAACATGCTTTAGAACAGACTGTAGAGGTGCAGTAATACAGACTGTAGATGAGAATTAGAAAAGACTGTAAACGTCCAGTAGAACAGACTGACAATATGCAGAAGAATAGACTGTAGAGATGCAGTAGTACAGACTGTAGACAAGCATTAGAACAGACTGTATATGAGTATTAGAAAACACTCTAGACATGCTTTAGAACAGACTGTAGAGCTGCAGTAGTTCAGACTGTAGACGAGTATTAGAACAGACTCTATATGAGTTTTAGAAAACACTCTGCACATGCTTTAGAACAGATTGTAAAAGGTGCAGTATTTCTGACTGTAGACATGCATTAGAACAGACTGTATATGAGTATTAGAAAACACTCGAGACATGCTTTAGAACAGACTGTAGATGAGCAGTAATACAGACTGTAGACTTGCATTAGAACAGACTGTAGATGTGCAGTAGAACAGACTGTAGACGTTTATTAGAACAGACTGTAGACCTGCAAAAGAACAGACCGTAGATGAGTAGTAAAACAGACTATAGACTTGCATTAGAACAGACTGTAAAACTGACTGTAGACGAGCATTAGAACAGACTTTAAACATCCAGTAGAACAGACTGACAATGTGCAGAAGAATAGACTGTAGAAATGCAGTAGTACAGACTGTAGACGAAGAGAGTGTAGATGTGCACTAGAACAGACTTTAGAAGTGCAGTAGTAGAGACTGTAGATGTGTAGTAGAACAGACTGTAGACATGCAGTGGACGAGACTGTAGTTGAGCAGTAGTACAGACTGTAAACTGGCATTAGAACAGACTGTAGAGGTGCAGGTGAACAGACAGTAAATGAGCAATAGTACAGACTGTAGACTTACATTAGAACAGACTGTAGATGTGCATTAGAACAGACTGTAGACGTGCAGTAGAACAGACTGTAGATGAGCAGTAGTACAGACTGTAGGCTTGCATTAGAACAGTTCAAGTTCAAGTTCAAGTTTGTTTATTCGTCTCCCTTGGGAGAAATTTGGTTTAGAGACAGGGTACTGCTGCATAGACAGACATATAAAAACATATAAACAACATAAAACATAAACATCCAACAAAGGAGAGGGTACATAACTGGCAACCAGATGGGACCAAAGTGCAAGAGGATCAAAGCTTCAATACTTGAAGTACATTGCAATTACAGTTACACATTTAAAGTGGCATGCACAGTAAAGTGCTAGTGCATGTTAAAGTGCGATACACAGTAAAGTGCTAGTGCATGTTAAAGTGCGATACACAGTAAAGTGCTAGTGCATGTTAAAGTGCGATACACAGTAAAGTGCTAGTGCATGAATGGGATGCACAATACAGTACTGATACACATTCGAACACACACTAGAAATGCTATACATATTTAAAATTACTGATACGAATTTGCTGGTACATGTTACAGTTCTGATAAAAACCTCCTACATTTGCTCATTAATGAGCTTAATTGACACTGGGACAAAAGAGTGTTTGAACCTGTTGTATTTACATAAGGAGACCCTGTATCTTCTCCTGAGGGCATCTGCAGTATTCGCTGCACAAAACATGGGAACTGTCATTTAGAATGTTTTTGCCTGAGTACGGACAGCGTCGTTGAACAGTTCTTAGGGGTTGAGGGGGGGGTGACCCATAATCCTGCCCGCTACTCTGACCAGGTTGAGAATCTGTGATTTAAGTTTAACACTCAGATTACCAAACCAACTGGTGATACCATACCGTAAAATAGACTCTATTGCTGCCCTATAAAAATTAACATTATGTTTTTACTGACACCAAACAACCGCAGTCTGCGTAAAAGTGGAGACGCTGATGAATTCTGGCGCACACAGTGGCTACTTGTGTCTGCCAGCTCAGGTCACTATCAATGTGAATGCCTAGGTACTTGCATGAATTTTGTTGAGTAATGTTATTGCCATGTATCGTCACAGGGCTTCGATCACCAATTGATTTGGGATCAAAGAGCATTTCTACAGTCTTACAGGTGTTAATCTGTAGTTTATGATTATCGCACCATTCCACAAACCTGTCCACAGCATCTTTGTGAATGGATGAGTCAGAGTTCTTTGTGAGCAGACTAAGAACAGCTGTATCATCCGAAAACTTCACCACATATTGATTAGGCTCAGAACTAACACAGTCATTTGTATACAGAATAAACAAAAATGGTGAACTGACACATCCCTGAGGGGCACCAGTACTACATATTTCTGTATTTGATAAGGAGGAATTAAACTTCACCTGCTGTGGCCTCTTAGTAAGAAATGAGTGGTACCACCTGATTAAAAATGGATTTACATTCAGAAGGGCTAATTTTCTTAGGAGAATATGTGGCTGAATTGTGTTAAAAGCAGAGCTAAAATCAATAAGGAGCAGTCTAGCATATGCGCCTGGGAATTCAAGGTGCTTCAATGTAAGGTGCATTATAGTTGATATGGCATCACTTGTACTTCGTTTCTTTGTATATGCAAACTGATATTTGTCTAATACTGGCTCCACCTCTGAGCGAAGTACATTTAACATAAGTCGTTCCAGGCCCTTAAAAACATTGGAAGTTAATGCAACAGGTCTATAGTCGTTGTCCTCCTGAGGACATACTTTTTTGGAACTGGAATTATAGTGGACTTTTTCCAGATCTCAGGAACAACATGTTTGTCAATAGAAAATTGGAACAGCTGGTGCCATACCGGAGACAGTTCCTCTGCAAATGTCTTTAAAAAAAAAGTGGACATATTGTCTGGCCCCGTCGCTTTTTCCAGGTGCATTGATTTAAAAACCTTTGTTACCGCATGTGGATCTATAGAAATCCTGTCCTTCACAGTACAGTTTACATTATCTAAAATATCACAGTAGTCCCTATTGTTGTCAGATTCAAAACGCATATAAAATTGGTTCAGTGCATTTGCTTTAAAACTCTCATCCTGAGCAAACAGGGGCTTCCTTTTAGCCTCCATGTTTGTCATTCCTCTAATTGAGTCCCACAGTTTCTTGGAGTTAAACATGGACAAGTTCTGTTCTGCCCGCTCCTTGTGCTGCAGCCTAGCTGCTCTCATAAGTTTATTTAGCTCTTTTTGAGCTGTTTTGACTCCATCTGTATCACTAAGTTTAAAGGCAGACTTTTTCCACTTGATACACTCCTTAATATCTTTTGTTATGTAAGGTTTATTGTTCGGATATATCTTAACAGTTTTCTGTGGAATGATGGAGTCAACACAAAAGGAGATGTAGGCAGTTATGGATTCTGTTGCCCTGTCAATGTCCGCCTCCTAAAAAGACATCCCAGTCAGTCAAAAGAAAACATCCTTTCAGTTCTTCAATCTTATCATCCGACCACACCTTTACAGTTCGGATTTCTGGTCTGCTGGACTTAAAACTGACCGATATGTAGGTAGCAGATGAATTACATTGTGGTCAGAGTTGGCAAGGAGGTTTAGCTTTGGCTGTATAAGCATCCCTGACATTTCAATAGCACTTGTCAAGGATGTTATTTTTCCTGGTGTTGCATTTCACATATTGATAGAAACCAGGTAGACTCTTGTTCAGGCTGCTGTGGTTAAAATCCCTAGTATCAGTATTGGGGCGCCAGGTTTGTTTTGTAGGTGACGATGAACACAGTCAGCAATTTGATTTGCTGCTCTGTTGGCATTCCCACTTGGTGGGACATAAACACCGCACACAAAAATGTTGCTAAATTCTCTTGGCAGATAGTGTGGACGTAAAGTAACACACAATAGCTCCAAGTCTGGGTTGCATATATTGTCTCTTATTGCAAAGTTTGAACACCAACTGTCTTTGATATAAATACATACTCCTCCTCCCCCTACTTTGCCCGAATTTGCATCTCTGTCCAGGCGTACATGAGAAAACCCGTCTACCTTTACGAAATTGTCTGGTACATCTTTACTAAACCAAGTCTCAGTGAAAATCATTAGGCCTGACTCACGGTATTCATAGCAACCCCTGGCCAGTAGACGCAGTTCATCCAGCTTATTTCTCAGGCAGCGGGAGTTACAAAGCAGCATCGGAGGCAGCGGTAGCTTACTAGCCCTCCGAGTGCGCTGTCTCAAGCCGCCTCTCTTGCCCCTCTTCCTCGCCTTTCCATCGCGACGATGACCTGCGCCGTGATGCCGATATAACTCCCTGGGCACGTCGTCGAGTAGTCCTGCCGATGGTAGAACTCCGCCGTCTTGCAGTGCCAGCAGCTCAGTTTGGCTGTACGTTAGCTGGTTGATAATCCCATCCGCAAAACATTGGATGAACTGGCCAGACAGGATTAGCCACGCCACTGCTATCCGCTCCATTTCCCTCCGTCTCATGTCGCATATATAAAGTAAACAGTTTAGAGCACGAGTCACTGTCACCGTATGTCTTGCCCAGTGTTCCCACTGGATACCGACGTAAAGCGGGAACATAAACGGAAACATAACGAGTAGTACGAGTAAACAAACAATATGCAGCAGGAGCCCTCCTCCATGTCGCCAGCAGGGCAGCGCCATCTTGTTCATCATCAAGCTTTTCACACCACACAGTAGATGTACATTAGAACAGACTGTAGATGTGCAGTAAAACAGACTGTAGACGTGGACGAGACTGTAGTAGAGCAGTAGTACAGACTGTAAACTGGCATTAGAATAGACTGTAGAGGTGCAGGTGAACAGACTTCAGAGCAGCAGTAGTACAGACTCTAGATTGGCTTTAGAACTGACTATAGACGAGCATTAGAACAGACTATAAACGCCCAGTAGAACAGACTCTATATAAGTATTAGAAAACACTCTAGATATGCTTTATAACAAAAGTAGAGATGCAGTAGTTCCGACTGTAGACGAACATTAGAACAGACTGTATATGAGTATTAGAAAACACTCTAAACATGCTTTAGAACAGACTGTAGAGGTGCAGTAATACAGACTGTAGATGAGAATTAGAAAAGACTGTAAACGTCCAGTAGAACAGACTGACAATGTGCAGAAGAATAGACTGTAGAGATGCAGTAGTACAGACTGTAGACAAGCATTAGAACAGACTGTATATAAGTATTAGAAAACACTCTAGGCATGCTTTAGAACAGACTGTAGAGCTGCAGTAGTTCAGACTGTAGACGAGTATTAGAACAGACTCTATATGAGTTTTAGAAAACACTCTGCACATGCTTTAGAACAGATTGTAAAAGGTGCAGTATTTCTGACTGTAGACATGCATTAGAACAGACTGTATATGAGTATTAGAAAACACTCTAGACATGCTTTAGAACAGACTGTAGATGAGCAGTAATACAGACTGTAGACTTGCATTAGAACAGACTGTAGATGTGCAGTAGAACAGACTGTAGACGTTTATTAGAACAGACTGTAGACCTGCAAAAGAACAGACCGTAGATGAGTAGTAAAACAGACTATAGACTTGCATTAGAACAGACTGTAAAACTGACTGTAGACGAGCATTAGAACAGACTGTAAACATCCAGTAGAACAGACTGACAATGTGCAGAAGAATAGACTGTAGAAATGCAGTAGTACAGACTGTAGACGAGCATTAGAAGAGAGTGTAGATGTGCATTAGAACAGACTTTAGAAGTGCAGTAGTAGAGACTGTAGATGTGTAGTAGAACAGACTGTAAATGAGCAGTAGTAGAGACTGTAGACTTGTATTAGAACAGACTGTAAACGTGCAGTAGAACAGACTGTAGATGAGCAATAAAACAGACTGTACACGTGCAGTAGAACAGACTGTAGATGAGCAGTTGTACAGACTGTAGACTTTCATTAGAACATACAGTAGATGTCCATTAGAATAGACTGTAGATGTGCAGTAGAACAGACTGACGAGGTGCAGAAGAATAGACTGAAGAGTTGCAGTAGTTGAGACTTTACACGAGGATTAGAACAGCCTGTACATGACTATTAGAAAAGACTGTAGACATGCCTTAGAAGAGACTGTAGAGGTGCAGTAGTACAGACTGTAGACGAGCATTAAAACAAACTGTAGATGTGCAGTAGACCAGACTGTAGACGTGCAGTTGAACAGACTTTAGAGCAGCAGTAGTACAGACTCTAGATTGGCTTTAGAACAGACTGTAGATGAGCTTTAGAACAGACTGTAGAGGTGCAGTAGTTCAGACTGTAGATGAGCATTAGAACAGACTGTATATTAGTATTAGAAAACACTCTAGACATGCTTTAGTACAAACTGTAGATGTGCAGTAGTACAGACTGTAGACGTTTTTTTAGAACAGACTGTAGACTTGCAGTAGAACAAACTGTAGACGAGCAGTAGTACAGACTGGAGAATTCCATTAGAACAGATTGTAGATGTGCATTAGAACAGACTGTAGATGTGCAAAAGAATAGACTGTAGACATGTTTTAGAACAGACTGTAGAGTTCCAGTAGTACAGACTCTTGACGACCATTAGAAAAAACTGTAGATGTGCAGTAGAAGAGACTGTAGACAATTATTATCTATTAACAATAGAAAAGACTGTAGAGGTGCAGTTGAACAGACTGTAGATGTGTAGTTGAATAGACTTCAGAGCAGAAGTAGAACAGACTCTAGATTGGCTTTGGAACAGACTGTAGACGAGCATTAGAACAAACAGTAAACAACCTGTAGAACAGACTGAGAATGTGCAGAAGAATAGACTCTAGAGGTGCAGTAGTACAGACTGTAGATGAGGATTAGAACAGACTGTATATGAGTATTAGAAAACACTGTAGATATGCTTTAGAACAGACTGTAGAGTTGCAGTAGTTCAAACTGTAGACGAGCATTAGAACAGACTGTATATGAGTATTAGAAAACACTGTAGACATGCTTTAGAATAGATTGTAGAGGTGCAGTAGTTCAGACTGTAGACGAGCATTAGAACAGACTGTATATGAGTATTAAAAAACACTCTAGACATGCTTTAGAACAGACTGTAGATGTGCAGTAGTACAGACTAGAGACTTGCATTAGAACAGACTGTAGATGTGCATTAGAACATACTTTAGAAGTGCAGTAGTAGAGACTGTAGATGTGTAGTAGAACAGACTGTAGACGTTTATCAGAACAGACTGTAGACATGCAGTAGAACAGACTGTAGATGAGCAGTAGTACAGACTGTAGACTTGCATTAGAACAGACTGTAGATGTGCATTAGAAAAGACTGTAGACGTTTTTAAAACAGACTGTTTCATTGTTTATTTATGGGCCAAAGTACTTAGTAGAAAACAAGAAGAAAGTTTTTATTCTAAATTTTCTTTATGGAATGGTAAAGTTGCCAATTTGGTGTACAAGAAAAACAAAGTTGAAGAAAGTGGGTGTATAGATCCTATTTTATTGACAAAATGTTTTGTAAAAAAAAAGGTTAGCGGTAGAGTATCTTTTTATAGCATAACACACAATGTTCAGTCTTTTTTAATTTTTGCGAATTTAAAAACTTTCTGTGTGAGCCTGATGGGAATGGAAGTTTTAATCTAAACATTCTCTAAAGTGAAAATGAATGAAAATAAAGGTGGAATTGATAAATGAGATTTGGCAAGAAAAAAAAATAGAAGATTTTTTTGAGGTTGTAAATATTTATGTAAAAATCCCAATTGTTATTTCTTCTCTGGTCTCTCTGTGGCCTCTGCCTCCTCTGGTCTCTTTGTGGCCTCTGCCTTCTCTGGTCTCTCTGCCTCCTCTGGTCTCTCTGTGGCCGCTGCCTCCTCTGGTCTCTCTCTGGCATCCGCCTTTTCTGGTCTTTCTGCCTCCTCTGCATCCTCTCATCTCTCTGCCTCCTCTGGTCTCTCTGTCTTTCTGTCTCTTCTGATCTCTCGGTGGCCTCTGCCTCCTCTGGTCTCTCTGCCCCGTTGCCTCCTCTGGTCTCTCCGTGGCCTATGCCTCCTCTGGTCTCTCTGCAGCCTATGCCTCCTCTGGTCTCTCTGTGAACTCTGCCTCCTCTGGTCTCTCTGTGAACTCTGCCTCCTCTGGTCTCTCTGTGGCCTCTGCCTCCTCTGGTCTCTCTGTCTCCCCTGCCTCCATTGGTCTCTCTGCCTTCTCTGCTTCCTCTACTCTCTCTAACTCCACTGGTCTCTCTGTGGACTATGCCTCCTCTGGATTCTCTATGGCCTCTGCCTCCTCTGGTCTCTCTGTCTCCTCTGCATCCTCTCGTCTCTCTGCCTCCTCTGGTCTCTCTGTCTTTATGCCTCCTCTGAACTCTCAGTGGCCTCTGCCCCTCTTGTCTCACTGTGGCCTCTGCCTTCTCTGGTCTCTCTGCCTCTTCTGGTCTCTCTGTGGCCGCTGCCTCCTCGTGTCTCTCTGTGGAATCTGCCTTTTCTGGTCTCTCTGCCTCCTCTGCCTCCTCTGATCTTTCTGTGGCCTCTGCCTCCTCTGGTCTCTCTGCCTCCTATGCTTTCTCTCATCTCTCTGTGGCCTCTGCCTCCCTGGTCACTCTGTGTCCTCTGCCTCCTCTGGTCTCTCTGCCTCCTCTGCCTCCTCTGGTCTCTCTGTGGCCACTGCCTCCTCTGGTCTCTCTGTGTCCTCTGCCTCCTCTGGTTTCTCTGTCTCCTTTGCCTCCACTGGTCTCTCTGTGGCATCTGCCTCCACTGGTCTCTCTGTGGCCTCTGCCTCCTCTAGTCTCTCTGCCTTCTCTGCCTCCTCTGGTCTCTCTGTGGCCTCTGCCTCCACTGGTCTCTCTGTGGCCTCTGCCTCCACTGGTCTCTCTGTGATCTATGCCTCCACTGGTCTCTCTCTGGCCTCTGCCTCCTCTGGTCTCTCTGTCTCCTTTGCCTCCTCTGGTCTCTCTGTGGCCGCTGCCTCCTCTGGTCTCTCTGTGGCATCTGCCTTTTCTGGCTCTCTGCCTCATCTGCCTCCTCTGGTTTCTCTGTGGCCTCCACCTCCTCTGGACTCTCTGCCTCCTCTGGTCTCTCTGTGGCCTATGCCTCCTCTGGTCTCTCTGCGGCCTCTGCCTCCTCTGGTCTCTCTGTGAACTCTGCCTCCTCTGGTCTCTGTGTGGCCTCTGCCTCCTCTGGTCTCTCTGTCTCCTTGGCCTCCTCTGGTCTCTCTGTGGCCTCTGCCTCCTCTGCCCTCTCTGCTCTCTGCCTCACAGGTAAACAGGTAAATTTCCTAAATTAATGAAGATTGCCAAGGTCGCTCCAATCTATAAAAAATATGATAGTCATCAGTTTACAAATTACAGACCAATTTCTATACTCCCACAGCTATCAAAAATCTTAGAAAAGATTTTTGTTGCCCTGCTTAAATGGTTTTATAGATAAGCATAACCTACTTAGTGATAGTCAATATGGCTTTAGAAATAACAGATCATTTTCACTTGCATTAATTGACCTCATGGAGGAAATAACTGATAAAATAGACAACAAAATGCATTCCATAGGCATTTTCATAGATCTCCAGAAAGCCTTTGATACAATAGATCACAAAATACTTCTAAAAAAAATTATACAAATATGTGAGGGGGATTGCACATGATTGGGTGGAATCTTACTTGTATAACAGACAACAATATGTGCAGATGGGTGAATATAGGTCAGAATGGAGGAGTATAGTATGTGAAGTACCTCAAGGATCAGTCTTAGGACCAAAAATGTTTCTATTATATATAAATGACATTTGTAATGTATCCACAAAATTAAAATTTATATTATTCGCTGATGAAACTACAATCTTAGGTTCTGGCAAAGATCAACAGCTTCTTGTGACAGAAATCACAACAGAATTATCTAAAGTTAAAGATTGGTTCCATAGGAACAAACTATCATTAAATGTATTGAAAACAAAAATTATGCTATTTGGGAAATGTAGAAGGTAGGAGCAAATCCAAATCTTTCTTAATAATGTGAATATTGAATGTATAAAACAGTATAATTTTTTTGGGTGTGATTCTGAGTCACAATGTTAGCTAGAGACCACAAATTACCAATATTTGTTCAAAAATAGCAAAAAATATAGCATTAATGAGGATGTGTAAACAATTGTTAGATCACAAAGGTCTTTTTATCCTGTATTGCTCCCTTATCCTGCCATATATCACTTACTGTGCTGAGATCTGGGGGAATACCTATGATAGTCATTTTTCTACCTTTATATAGATTGCAAAAAAAAGCCATCAGAATTGTACATCTCCCGTGGGCCCACCACCTGCAGGAGGAACCGTAAGGGGTCCGGTGCAATGTGGATTGGGTGGCAGTCGGCGGAGCCTCGACAACCCAATCCCCGGACACAGAATCTGGCTCTAGGGACATGGAATGTCACCTCGCTGGCGGGTAAGGAGCCTGAGCTTGTGTGGGAGGTTGAGAGATACCGACTAGAGATAGTCGGCTCACCTCTACGCACAGCTTGGGCTCTGGAACCCAAATCCTCGAGAGAGGCTGGACTCTCCACTACTCTTGAGTTGCCTGCGGTGAGAGATGGCGGGCCGGTGTGGGTTTGCTCATTGCCCCGGCTCAGCCGCCATGTGTTGGAGTTCACCCGGTGATCGAGAGGGTCGCTTCCCTGCGCCGGGTCGGGGATAGGTCTCTCACTGTTGTTTGTGCTACGGGCCAAATGGCAGTGCAGAGTACCCGGCCTTCTTGGAGTCTCTGGGAGGGGTGCTGGAATGTGCTCCAACCGGGGACTCCATCGTTCTACTGTGGGACTTCAACGCTCACGTGGGCAGCGACAGAGACACCTGAGGGGCGTGATTGGGAGGAACGGCCCCCCTGATCTGAACCCGAGTGGTGTTCTGTTATTGGACTTCTGTGCTAGCAACAGTTTGTCCATAACGAACACCATGTTCAAGCATAAGGGTGTCCATCAGTCCATGTGGCACCAGGACACCCTAGGCCGGAAGTCGATGATCGACTTTGTAGTTGTTTCATCTGACCTCCGACCGCATGTCTTGGACACTCGGGTGAAGAGAGGGGCGGAGCTGTCAACTGATCACCACCTGGTGGTGAGTTGGATCCGATGGCGGGGGAGAAGGCGGGACAGACTTGACTGACCCAAACGTACTGTGAGGGTCTGTTGGGAACGTTTGGCCGAATCCCCTGTCAGAGAGATCTTCAACTCCCACCTCCGACAGAGCTTCAACCAGATTCCGAGGGAGACTGGAGACATTGAGTCTGAGTGGACGATGTTCTCCACCTCCATTGTCGACGCAGCCACTCGAAGCTGTCGCCGCAAAGTCTCTGGTGCCTGTCGTGGCGGCAATCCCTGAACCCGGTGGTGGACACCGGAAGTAAGGGAGGCCGTCAAGCTGAAGAAGGACCTATCGAGCCTGGTTGGCTTGTGGGACTCCTGAGGCAGCTGATAGGGTTCTACTGCACGTCTACAGTCTGTTTTAATAAATGTCAACAGTCTGTAGTACTGCACCTTTACAGTCTGTTGTAAAGCATTTCTAGTATTGTTTTCTAATACTCATATACAGACTGTTCTAATGCTTGTCTACAGTCTTTACTACTCCACCTCTACAGTTTGTTCTACTTCTCCTCTACAGTCTCTTCTACTGCAGGTCTACAGTCTGTTCTACTGCAAGTCTACAATCTGTTCTACTGCTCGTCTACAGTCTGTTCTACAGTAAGACTAAGGTCTTCAGTCTCTTCTAATGCACATCTACAGTCTGTTCTAATGCACATCTACAGTCTGATCTACTGCACGTCTACTGTCTGTTCTAATAATTATCAACATTCTGTACTACTGCAACTCTACAGTCTCTTCTACTGCACATCTACAGACTGATCTACTGCATGTCTACAGTCTGTTCTAATGCCAGTTTACTACTCTACTGCAGTCTATTCTAATGCACGTCTACAGTCTGTTTTAGTGCACATTTACAATCTTTTCTAATTGTCAGTCTGTTCTACTGGACCTTTACAGTCTGTTCTAAACCTCATCTACAGTCTGTTCTAAAGCCAATCTAGAGTCTGTACTAATGCTGCTCTGAAGTCTTTTCAACTGCACTTCTACATTCTGTTCTACAGCACGACTATAGTCTGTTCTAATGCACAGTCTTTTCTAATGCACTTCTACAGTCTGTTCTACTGGACGTCCAGTCTGTTCTAATAATTGTCCAGAGTCTGTTCTACTGCACGCCTACAGTCTGTTCTAAAGCATCTCTACAGTCTTTTCTAATGCTCGTAAAGTCTCAACTACTGCACCTCTACGATCTATTCTTCTGCACATCGTCAGTCTGTTCTACTGCACATCTACAGTCTGTTCTAATGCACATCTACAGTCTGTTCTAATGCACATCTATAGTCTGTTCTAATGCTCGTCCACAGTCTATTCTAATGCACATCTACTGTCTGTTCTAATGCAAGTCTATAGTCTGTACTACTGCTCATCTACGGTCTGTTCTAGTCTAGATCTACAGTGTGTTCTAATAAACGTCTACAATCTGTTCTACTGCACATCTACAGTCTGTACTACTGCACTTCTACAGTCTTTTCTAATGCTCATCTACAGTCTGTATTACTGCACCTCTACAATCTGTTCTAAAGCATGTCTAGAGTGTTTTCTAATATTCATATAGAGTCTGTTCTAAAGCTCGTCTTTAGTCTGAACTACTGCACCTCTACAGTCTGTTCTAAAGCATGTCTGCAGTGTTTTTAATACTCATATACAGTCTGTTCTTATTCTCGTCTACAGTCTGTACTACTGAATCTCTACAGTCTATTCTTTTGCATATTGTCAGTCTGTTCTACTGGACGTTTACAGTCTGTTCTAATGCTTGTCTACAGTCAGTTTTAAATCCAATCTAGAGTATGTACTACTGCTGCTCTAAAGTCTGTTCAACTGCATGTCAACAGTCTTTTCAATCGCACCTGTACAGTCTGTTTTAATGCCAGTTTACAATCTGTACTACTGCTCTACTACAGTCTCTTCCACTGCATGTCTACAGTCTGTTTTACTGCACATCTACAATCTGTTCTAATGTACATCTACTGTCTGTTCTAATGCAAGTCTATAGTCTGTCCTACTGCTCGTCTACAGTCTGTTCTACTGCACATCTACAGTCTGTACTACTGCACTTCTACAGTCTGTTCTAATGCTCTACAGTCTGTATTACTCCACCTCTATAGTCTCTTCTAAAGCATGTCTAGAGTTTTTCTAATACTCATATACAGTCTGTTCTAATGCTCGTCTACAGTCTGAAGTACTGCACCTCTACAGTCTGTTCTAAAGCATGTCTACAGTGTTTTTTATAATACTCATATACAGTCTGTTCTAATGCAAGTCTATAGTCTGTACTACTGTTCATCTACAGTCTGTTTTACTGCACGTCTACAGTCTGTTCTGATAAACGTCTACAGTCTGTTCTACTACACATCTACAGTCTCTACTACTGCACTTATGAAGTCTGTTCTAATGCACATCTACAGTCTGTTCTAATCCATGTCTATAGTCTGTACTACTGCTCATATACGGTCTGTTCTAGTGCAGGTCTACAGTCTGTTCTAATAAACGTCTACAATCTGTTCTACTGCACATCTACAGTCTGTACTACTGCACTTCTACAGTCTTTTCTAATGCTCATCTACAGTCTGTATTATTGCACCTCTACATTCTGTTCTAAAGCATGTCTAGAGTGTTTTCTAATACTCATATACAGTCTGTTCTAATCCTCGTCTACAGTCTGTTCAACTGCACCTCTACAGTATGTTCTAATGCCAGATTAAAGTCTGTACTACTGCTCTATTACAGTCTCTTCCACTAAAGTCTGTTTTACTGCACATCTACAATCTGTTCTAAAAAATGTCTACAGTCTGTTCTACTGCACATCTACAGTTTGTACTACTGCACTTCTACAGTCTGTTCTAATGCTTGTCTACAGTCTGTATTTCTGCAACCTCTACAGTCTCTTCTAAAGCATGTCTAGAGTATTTTCTAATACTCATAAATAGTCTGTTCTAATGCTCATTTACATTCTGAACTACTGCACCTCTACAGTCTGTTCTAAAGAATGTCTACATTTTTGTCTAATACTCATATACATTCTGTTTGTAATGCAAGTCTATAGTCTGTACTACTGCTCATCTACGGTCTCTTTAAGTGCAGGTCTACAGTCTGTTCTAATAAACGTCTACAGTCTGTTCTACTGCACATCTACAGTCTGTTCTAATGCTTGTCTACAGTCTGTATTTCTGCAACCTCTACAGTCTCTTCTAAAGCATGTCTAGAGTATTTTCTAATACTCATAAATAGTCTGTTCTAATGCTCATTTACAGTCTGAACTACTGCGCCTCTACAGTCTGTTCTAAAGAATGTCTACATTTTTGTCTAATACTCATATACAATCTGTTTGTAATGCAAGTCTATAGTCTGTACTACTGCTCATCTACGGTCTCTTTAAGTGCAGGTCTACAGTCTGTTCTAATAAACGTCTACAGTCTCTACTACTGCACATCTAAAGTCTATTCTAATGCACATCTACTGTCTGTTCTAATGCAAGTCTATAGTCTGTACTACTGCTCATCTACGGTCTGTTCTAGTCTAGATCTACAGTGTGTTCTAATAAACGTCTACAATCTGTTCTACTGCACATCTACAGTCTGTACTACTGCACTTCTACAGTCTTTACTAATGCTCATCTACAGTCTGTATTACTGCACCTCTATAATCTGTTCTAAAGCATGTCTAGAGTGTTTTCTAATATTCATATAGAGTCTGTTCTAAAGCTCGTCTTTAGTCTGAACTACTGCACCTCTACAGTCTGTTCTAAAGCATGTCTACAGTGTTTTTAATACTCATATACAGTCTGTTCTTATTCTCGTCTACAGTCTATACTACTGAATCTCTACAGTCTATTCTTTTGCATATTGTCAGTCTGTTCTACTGACGTTTACAGTCTGTTCTAATGCTTGTCTACAGTCAGTTTTAAATCCAATCTAGAGTATGTACTACTGCTGCTCTGAAGTCTTTTCAACTGCATGTCAACAGTCTGTTCAATCGCACCTGTACAGTCTGTTTTAATGCCAGTTTACAATCTGTACTACTGCTCTACTACAGTCTCTTCCACTGCACGTCTAACGTCTATTTTACTGCACATCTACAGTCTGTTCTAATGTACAACTACTGTCTGTTCTAATGCAAGTCTATAGTCTGTCCTACTGCTCGTCTACAGTGTGTTTCTTTTGCACATCTACCGTCTGTACTACTGCACTTCTACAGTCTGTTCTAATGCTCGTCTACAGTCTGTATTACTCCACCTCTATAGTCTCTTCTAAAGCATGTCTAGAGTTTTTCTAATACTCATATACAGTCTGTTCTAATGCTCGTCTACAGTCTGAACTACTGCACCTCTACAGTCTGTTCTAAAGCATGTCTACAGTGTTTTTATAATACTCATATACAGTCTGTTCTAATGCACATCTACAGTCTGTTCTAATGCAAGTCTATAGTCTGTACTACTGCTTATCTACAGTCTGTTCTACTGCAAGTCTACAGTCTGTTCTAATAAACATCTAAAGTCTGTTCCACTGCACATCTACAGTCTGTTCTAATGCTCGTCTACAGTCTGAACTACTGCACCTCTACAATCTGTTCTAAAGCATGTCTAGAGTGTTTTATAATACTCATATAGAGTATGTTCTAATGCTCGTCTACAGTCTGTTCAACTGCACCTCTACAGTCTGTTCAAATGTCAGATTAAAGTCTGTACTACTGCTCTATTACAGTCTCTTCCACTAAATTCTGTTTTACTGCACATCTACAATCTGTTCTAATGTACATCTACTGTCTGTTCTAATGAAAGTCTACAGTCTGTACTACTGCCCATCTACAGTCTGTTCTACTGCACGTCTACAGTCTGTTCTAAAAAATATCTACAGTCTGTTCTACTGCACATCTACAGTTTGTACTACTGCACTTCTACAGTCTGTTCTAATGCTTTTTCTACAGTCTGTATTTCTGCACCTCTACAGTCTCTTCTAAAGCATGTCTAGAGTATTTTCTAAAACTCATAAATAGTCTGTTCTAATGCTCATTTACAGTCTGAACTACTGCACCTCCACAGTCTGTTCTAAAGAATTTCTACATTTTTTCTAATACTAATATACAGTCTGTTCTAATGCACATCTACAGTTTGTTCTAATGCACATCTACAGTCTGTTCTAGTGCAGGTCTACAGTCTGTTTTAATATACGTCTACAGTCTCTTCTTCTGCACATCTACAGTCTGTACAACTGCACTTCTACAGTCTTTTCTAATGCTCGTCTACAGTCTGTATTACTGAACCTCTAAAGTCTGTTCTAAAACATGTCTAGAGTGTTTTCTAATACTCATATAGAGTTTGTTCTAATGCCTGTTTACAGTCTGAACTACTGAACCTCTACAGTCTGTTCTAAAACATGTCTAAAGTGTTTTCTAATACTCACATACAGTCTGTTCTAATGCTCGTCTACAGTCTGAACTACTGCACCTCTACAGTCTGTTCTAAAGCATATCTACAGTGTTTTCTAATACTCATATACAGTCTGTTCTAATGCTAATCTACAGTCTGTACTATTGCACCTCTAAAGTCTATTCAATGCACATTGTCAGTCTGTTCTACAGGTCGTTTACTGTCTGTTCTAATGCTCATCTACAGTCTGTTCTAAAGCCAATCTAGAGTCTGTTCTACTTCTTCTCTGAAGTCTGTTTTACTGCACGTCTACAAACTGTTTAACTGCACCTCTACAGTCTTTTCTATTGTACATCTACAGTCTGTACTACTGCACATCTACAGTTTGTACTACTGGACTTCTACAGTCTGTTCTAATGCTCTCTACATTCTGTATTACTGCACCTCTACAGTCTTTTCTAAAGCATATCTAGATTGTTTTCTAATACTAATATAAGTCTGTTCTAATGCTCGCCTACATTCTGTACAACTGCACCTCTACTGTCTGTTCTAAAGCATGTCTAGAGTGTTTTCTAATATTCATATAGAGTCTGTTCTAATGCTCGTCTACAGTCTGAACTACTGCACCTCTACAGACTGTTCTAAAGCATGTCTAGAGTGTTTTGTAAAACTCATATACAGTCTGATCTAATGCTCATCTACAGTCTGTACTACTGCACCTCTCTATTCTATTCTTCTGCACATTGTCAGTCTCTTCTTCTGGGCGTTTACAGTCTGTTCTAATGATCGTCTACAGTCTGTTCTAAATCCAATCTAGAGTGTGTACTAATGTTGCACTGAAGTCTGTACAAATGCACGTCTAAAGTCACTTCTATTGAACGTCTATAGCTTGTTCTAATGCACATCTACAATCTGTTATAATGCAAGTCTACAGTCTGTACTACTGCTCCTCTACAGTCTGTTCTAATGCCAGTCTAGAGTCTGTACTACTTCTGCTCTGCAGTCTGTTTTACTGCAAGTCTACATTCAGTTCTACTGCACATCTACAGTCTGTTCTAATGCACAGCTACAGTCTGTTAAACTGCAAGTCTACAGTCTGTACTACTGCACCTCTACAGTCTGTTCTAAATCATGTCTACGGTCTTTTCTAATACTCATGTACAGTCTGTTCTAATGCTCGTGTTAAGTCTCAACTACTGAAGCCTTACGGTCTATTCTTCGTCAGTCTGTTCTACTACACATCTACAGTCTGTTCTAATGGACATCTACAGTCTGTTCTAATGCACGTCTATAATCTGTTCTAATGCTCATCCACAGTCTGTTCTAATGCAAGTCTACAGTCTGTACTACTGCACATCTACAATCTGTTCTATTGCTTGTCTACAGTCTGTTCTAATCCCCAATAAAAGTCTTTACTGTTCTACCTCTACAGTCTGTTCTTCTGCATGGCTAAAGTCTGTTCTAATAATTGTCTACAGTCTCTTCTACTGCACATCTAAAGTCTGTTCTAATGCACGTCATTAGTCTGTTCAAATGTTCGTCCACAATCTGTTCTAATGCAGTCCGTACGACCACACATCTATAGTCTGTTCTATTGCTCGAATATCGTCTGTTCTATTGCCCAATAACAGTATTTACTACTCGACCTCTACAGTTTGTTCTACTGTTCCTCTACAGTCTGTTCTAATGCCATTTTACTGTCTGTACTACTGCTCTACCGCAGTCTGTTCTACTGCATGTCTACAGTCTGTTTTACTGCACATCTACAGTCTGTTCTACTGCATATCTACAGTTTCTACTACTGCACTTCTAAAGTCTGTTCTAATGCACATCTACAGTCTATTCTACTGCAGGTCTACAGTCTGTACTACTGCACCTCTACAGTCTATTCTAAAGCATGTCTAGAGTGTTTTCTAATACTCATATACAGTCTATTCTAATAATCGTCTACAGTCTGTACTAATGCACCTCTAAAGTCTATTCTTCTGAAGCACTGTGAGTCTGTTCTACTGCAAGTCTACAGTCTGTTCTAATAATTTTCTACAGTCCTGTTCTACTGCACGTCTACAGTCTTTTCTAATAATTATCGACATTCTGTACTACTGCACCTTACAGTCTTTTCTACTGCGCATCTACAATCTGTTCTAATACACGTCTATAGTCTGTTCAAATGCTCATCCACAGTCTGTTCTAATGCAATCTGTACGACCAGACATCTATTGTTCCTTTCTATTGCTTGAATATAGTCTGTTTTAATGCCCAGTAACAGTTTACTACTCCAGCTCTACTGTTTGTTCTACTGCTCCTCTACAGTATGTTCTACTGCATGTCTACAGTCTGTTCTACTGCATGACTATAGTCATTTTTAATAAACGTCTACAGTCTCTTCTACTAGACGTCTACATTCTGTTCTAATAATTGTCAAGATTCTGTACAACTGCACCTCTACAGTCTCTTCTACTGCACATCTACAGTCTGTTTTAATGGTCCTCTATGATTGTGTATAGTCAGTTCTAAAGCCATTCTACAGTCTGTACTACTGCTGCTCTACAGTCTGTTCTACTGCACATCTACAGTCTGTTCTATTTCAAGTCTACATTCTAAACTACTGTTCTGGCTACAGTCTGTTCTACTGGACAACTAACCCTAACCCTAACAATGTGCAAAAGAATAGACTCTAGAGGTGCAGTAGTACATACTGTAGATGAGCAATAGAGCAGACTGTATATGAGTATTTGAAAACACTCTAGACATGCTTTAGAACAGACTGTAGATGTGCAGTAAAACAGACTCTAGACTTGCATTAGAACAGACAGTAGATGTACATTAGAACAGACTGTAGATGTGCAGTAAAACAGACTGTAGACGTGCAGTGGAAGAGACTGCAGTAGAGCAGTAGTACAGACTGTAAACTGGCTTTAGAACTGACTGTAGACGAGCATTAGAACAGACTATAAACGTCCAGTAGAACAGACTGACAATATGCAGAAGAAAAGACTGTAGAGATGCAGTAGTACAGACTGTAGACAAACATTTGCACAGACTCTATATGAGTATTAGAAAACAGTCTAGACATGCTTTAGAACAGATTGTAGAGGTGCAGTATTTCAGACTATAGACGAGCATTAGAACAGACTGTAATTGTGCAGTAGAAGAGACTGTAGAGGTGAAGTAGTACAGAATGTCGACAATTATTAGAAAAGACTGACAATGCTTCAGAAGCATTAGTACAGACTGTAAACAAGTATTAGAACAGACTGGATATGAGTATTAGAATAGATTGTAGACATGCTTTAGAAGAGACTGTAGAGGTGCAGTAGTACAGACTGTAGACAAACAGTAGTACAGATTATAGACTTGCATTAGAACAGACTGTAGATGTGCATTAGAATAGACTGTAGACGCATAATAGAAGTGACTGTAGAGGTGCAGTTGAACAGACTGTAGACGTGCAGTTGTACAGACTTCAGAGCAGCAGTCGTACAGACTTTAGATTTGCTTTAGAACAGATTGTAGGCGAGCATTACAACAGACTGTAAACGTCCAGTAGAAGAGACTGACAATGTGCAGAAGAATAGACTCTAGAGGTGCAGTAGTACAGACTGTATATTTGTATTAGAAAACACTCTAAACATGCTTTAGAACAAACTGTAGATGTGCAGTAAAACAGACTATAGACATGCAGTAGAAGAGACTGCAGTAGAGCAATAGTACAGACTGTAAACTGGCATTAGAAGAGACTGTAGAAGTGCAGTAGTACAGACTGTAGATGTGCAGTAGTACAGACTGTAGACGTTTATTAGATCAGACTGTAGACCTGCAGTAGAACAGACCGTAGATGAGCATTAGAATAGACTTTAGAAGTGCAGTAGTAAAGACTGTAGATGTACAGTAGAACATACTATAGATGTTTATAAGAAAAGACTGTACACATGCAGTAGAACAGACTGTAGATGAGCAAGAGTACAAACTGCAGAGCAGCAGTAGTAAAGACTCTAGACTAGCAATAGAACAGACTGTAGACCTGCACTAGAACAGAATGTAGAGGAGAAGTAGAACAAACTGTAGAGGTGGAGTAGTAAAGACTTTTATTGGGCATTAGAACAGACTGTATTCGAGCAATAGAACAGACTATAGATGTGCATTAGAACAGAATGCATTAGAACAGACTGTGGACGAGTATTTGAACAGACTATAGGACGTGTTTTAGAACAGACTGTAAATGTCCAGTAAAACAGACTAACGATGCTGCAGAAGAATAGAATTTAAAAGTCCGTTAGTAGAGACTGTAGGCAGTATTAGAACAGACTGTATATGAGTATTAGAATAGACTGTAGACATGCTTTAGAACAGACTGTAGAGGTGCAGTAGTACAGACTGTGCACGAAAAGTAGTACAGACTGTTGACTTGCATTTGAACAGACTGTAGATGTACATTAGAACAGAATGTAGACATACAATAAAACAGACGTAGAGGTGCAGTTGAACAGACTATAGACATGCAGTTGAACAGACTTCACAGCAGCAGTAGAACAGACTCTAGACTGGCTTTAGAACAGACTGTAGACAAGCTTTAGAAATGACTGTAAACGTCCAGTAGAACAGACTGACAATGTGCTGAAGAAAAGACTCTAGAGGTTCTGTAGTACAGACTGTAGGTGAGCATTAGAACAGACTGTATATGAGTTTTACAAAACACTGTAGACATGCTTTAGAACAAACTGAAGAGGTGCAGTTGGGTAGACGAGCATTAGAACAGACTGTATATGAGTATTAGAAAACACTGTAGACATTCTTTAGAACAGACTGTAGAGGAGCAGTAATACAGACTGTAAACGAGCTATAGAACAGACTGTAGAAGTGCAGTAGTATAGACTGTAGATGAGCAGTAGAAAAGACTGTATACGTTTATTAGAACAGACTGTAGGAGTGCAGTAGAACAGACTGTAGACAAGCAGTGGTACAGACTCTAGACTTGCATTAGAACAGACTTTAGATGTGCATTAGAACAGACTGTAGATGTTCAGTAAAACAGAATGTAGACATGCAGTAGAACAGACTGCAGTACAGCAATAGTACAGACTGTAAACTGGCATTAGAACAGACTGTAGAGCTCCAGTTAAGCATTCTGTAGACTTGCAGTTGAACAAACTTCAGAGCAGCAGTAGTACAGACTCTAGATTTGGCTTTAGAACTGACTGTAGACGAGCATTAGAGCAGACTGTAAACGTCCAGTAGAACAGACTGACAATGTGCAGAAGAACAGACTGTAGAGGTGCAGTAGTACAGAATGTAGACGAGCATTAGAACAGACTGTATTTGAGTATTAGAAAACACTGTAGACATGCTTTAGAACAGACTATAGAGGTGCAGAAGTTCAGACTGTAGATGACCATTAGAACAGACTGTATATAAGTTTTAGAAAACACTCTAGACATGCTTTACAACAGACTGTAGAGGTGCAGTAATACAGACTGTAGACGAGCATTAAAAAAGACTGTAGAAGTGCAGTAGTACAGACTGTAAATGTGCAGAACAGACTGTAGACGTTTATTAAAACAGATTGTAGACGTGCAGTAGAACAGACCGTAGATGAGCGGTAGTACAGAATGTAGACTTGCATTAGAACAGACTGTAGATGTGCATTAGAACAGACTGTAGATGTGCAGTAAAACAGACTGTAGACATGCAGTAGAACAGACTGCAGTAGAGCAATAGTACAGATTGTAAACTGGCATTAGAACAGACTGTAGAGGTGCAGTTAAACAGACTGTAGACTTGCAGTTAAACAGACTGTAGACAAGCAGTAGTATATACTGTAGACTTGCATTAGAACAGACTATAGATGTGTATTAGAACAGACTGTAGACATACAATAGAAGAAACTGTAGAGATGCAGTTTAGCAGACTGTAGACATGCAGTTGTACAGACTTCAGTGCAGCAGCAGTACAGACTCTAGATTGGCTTTAGAACAGACTGTAGACGATCATTAGAACAGAATGTATTTAAGTATTAGAAAACACTGTAGACATGCTTTAGAACAGACAGTAGAGGTGCAGTTGTACAGACTGTAGATGAGCATTAGAACAGAATGTATTTAAGTATTAGAAAACACAGTAGACATGCTTTAGAACAGACAGTAGAGGTGCAGTTGTACAGACTGTAGATGTGCAGTATAACAGACTGTAGACGTGCAGTAGAACAGACTATAAATGAGCATTAGAATAGACTTTAGAAGTGCAGTAGTACAGACTGTAGAAGTGCAGTAGAACAGACTATAGATGTGCAGTAGAACAGACTGTAGACGTTTATAAGAAAAGACTGTAGACGTGCAGTAGAACAGACTGTAGATGAGCAGTAGTACAGACTGTAGACTTGCATTAGAACAGACTGTAGACATGCATTAGAACAGACTATAGATGTGCAGTAAAACAAACTGTAGATGTGCAGTAGAACAGACTGACGATGTGCAAAAGAATAGACTGTAGAGGGCAGTAGTTGAGACTTTACACGAGCATTAGAACAAACAGTACATGAGTATTAGAAAAGACTGTAGACATAATTTAGAACAGACAGTAGAGTTTCAGTAGTACAGACTCTAGACGACAATTAGAACAAACTGTAGATATGCAGTAGAAGAGACTGTAAAGGTGCAGTAGTACAGAAAGTTAACAATTATTAAAAGAGACTGTAGGAGTGCAGTAAAACAGACTCTAGACAATAATTAGAACAGACTGTAGACATCCAGTAGAACAGACTGTAGATGTGCATTAGAGGAGACTGTAGACGTTTATTAAAAGAGACTATAGTCGTGCAGTAGAACAGACTGTAGTGGTGCAGTTGAACAGACTGTAGACGTTCAGTTGTACAGACTTCAGAGCAGCAGTCGTACAGACTCTAGATTGGCTTTAGAACAGACTGTAGACGAGCATTAGAACAGACTGTAAACGTCCAGTAGAACAGACTGACAAGGTGCAGAAGAATAGACTCTAGAGGTGCAGTAGTACAGACTGTATATTTGTATTAGAAAACATTCTAAACATGTTTTTGAACAAACTGTAGAGGTGCAGTAATAAAGACTGTAGACAAGCATTATAATAAAGACTGTAGATGTGCAGTAAAACAGACTATAGACATGCAGTAGAAGAGACTGCAGTAGAGCAATAGTACAGACTGTAAAGTGGCATTAAAAGAGACTGTAGAAGTGCAGTAGTACAGACTGTAGATGTGCAGTAGAACAGACTGTAGACATTTATTAGATCAGACTGTAGACCTGCAGTAGAACATACCGTAGATGAGCATTAGAATAGACTTTAGAAGTGCAGTAGTAAAGACTGTAGATGTGCAGTAGAACATACTGTAGACGTTTATAAGAAAAGACTGTACACATGCAGTAGAACAGACTGTAGATGAGCAGTAGTACAAACTGTAGACTTGCATTAGAACAGACTGTAGATGTGCATTAGAGCAGACTGTAGATATGCAGTAGACCAGACTGTAGAAGTTTATCAGAACAGACTGTAGACGTGCAAAAGAACAGACCATAGATGAGCAGTAAAACAGACTATAAACTTGCATTAGAACAGACTGTAGAACTGACTGTAGAAGTGCAGTAGTTCAGACTGTATATGAGCATTAGAACAGACTCTATATGAGTATTAAAAAAAACACTCTAGACATGCTTTAGAACAGATTGTAGAGGTGCAGTAATACAGACTATCGACTTGCATTAGAAAAGACTGTAGAATGTGCAATAGAACAAATTGTAACCTTGCAGTAGAACAGACTGCAGAGCAACAGTAGTACAGACTCTAGATTGGCATTAGAACAGACTGTAGACGTGCAGTAGAAGAGATTGTAGAGGAGAAGTAGAACAAACTATAGAGGTGGAGTAGTAAGGACTGTTATTGGGCATTAGAACAGACTGTATTCGAGCAATAGAACAGACTATAGATGTGCAGTAGAACAGACTAACGATGCTGCAGAAGAATAGACTTTAAAGGTGCATTAATAGAGACTGTAGACGAGCATTAGAACAGACTGTATATGAGTATTAGAATAGACTGTAAACATGCTTTAGAACAGACTTTAGTGGTGCAGTAGTACAGACTGCAGACTTGCATTAGAATAGACGGTAGATGTGCAATAGAACAGACTGTAGACATACAATAGAAGAGACTGTAGAGGTGCAGTTGTACAAACTTCAGAGCAGCAGTAGCACAGACTCTAGATTGGTTTTAGACAGACTGTAGACGAGCATTAGAAATGACTGTAAACGTCCAGTAGAACAGACAATGTGCAGAAGAATAGACTCTAGAGGTGCATTACTACAGACTGTAGATGAGCATTAGAACATACTCTATATGAGTATTAGAAAACACTGTAGAAATGCTTTAGAACAGACTGTAGAGATGCAGTTGTATAGATTGTAGACAAGCATTAAAACAGACTGTAGAAGTGCAGTACTTCAGACTGTAGATGTGCAGTAGAAAAGACTATAGCGGTGCAGTAGTACAGAATGTCGACATTTATTATTGCCCTTCTACTGTCTCTTCTAATGCTCGTCTACTGTCTGTATTACTGCACCTCTACAGTCTGTACTAAAGCACATCTACAGTCTGTTCTAATGCTCGTCCAGTCTATTCTTATGCAGGTCTTTAGTCTTTACTACTGCACATCTACAGTCTGTTCTATTGTACGCCTACAGTCTTTTCTACTGCATATCAACAGTCTGTTCTAATGCTCGTCTAAAGTCTGTACAACTGCACCTCTACAGTCTGTTCTACTGCATGACTACAGTCTGATCTAATTCCATTTTACAGTCTGTACTATTGCTCTACTGCACTCTATTCTACTGCACGTCTACAGTCATTTTTACTGCACATCTACAATCTGTTCTAATTGTCAGTCTGTTCTACAATCTACAGTCTGTACTAATTCTGCTCTGAAGTCTGTTCAACTGCACGCCTACAGTCTGTTCAACTGCACCTCTACAGTCTGTACTACTGCACTTCTACAGTCTGTTCTAATGCTTGTCTACAGTCTGTATTACTGCACCTCTACAGTCTGTAATAAATGCATGTCTACATTTTTTCTAAAACTAATATACAGTCTGTTCATTTGCTCATCTACAGTCTGTACTACTGCAGCTCTAGAGTCTATTCTTTTGCACATTGTCAGTTTGTTCTACGGACGTTTACAGTCATTTCTATTGCTCGTTTAAAGTCTGTTCTAAGGTAATTCTAGAGTTTGTACTACTGCTGCTCTGATTTCTGTTCACCTGCACGTCTACAGTCTGTTTTACTGCATATCTACAATCAGTTCTAATTGTCAGTCTGTTCTACTGGACGTTTACAGCCTGTTCTAAAGCTCATCTACAGTCTGTTCTAAAGCCAATCTAGAGTCTGTACAACTGCTGCTCTGACATCAGTTCAAATGCACATCTATAGTCTGTTGAACTGCACGTCTACAGTCTGTTTTACTGCACATCTACAGTCTGTTCTAATGCACATCTACAGTCTGTTCTAATGCAAGTCTACAGTCTGTACTACTGCTCATCTACAGTCTGTCCTATTGCACATCTACAGTCTGTTCTAATAAACGTCTACAGTCTGTTCTACTACACATCTACAGTCTGTACAACTGCACCTCTACTGTCTGTTCTACTGGCTGTCTACAGTCTGTTCTAAGCCATTTTACAGTCTGTACTACTGCTCTACTGCACTTCTACAGTCTGTTCTACTGCACGACTATAGTCTGTATTAATAAATGTCTACAGTCTTTTCTAATACACATCTACAGTGTGTTCTTGTGGAAGTCTACAGTCTGTTCTAATAATTGTCTAGAGTCTGTTCTACTGCACGCCTACAGTCTCTTCTAATAATAGTCAAAATTCTGTACTACAGCACCTCTACAGTCTCTTCTACTGCACATCTACAGTTTGTTCTAGTGGTCGTCTACAGTCTGTACTATTTCACCTCTACAGTCTGTTGTAAAGCATGTCTACAGTCTTTTCTAAAACTAATGTACAGTCTGTTCTAATGCTCGTGTAAAGTCTTAACTACTGCACCTCTACAGTCTATTATTCTGCACATCGTCAGTCTTTTCTAATGCACATCTACAGTCTGTTCTAATGGACAACTACAGTCTGTTCTAATGCTCGTCCACAGTCTGTTCTAATGCAGGTGTTTAGTC
>JALDNG010003298.1:0-28189 GCA_024349245.1 Neodontobutis hainanensis | reverse complement strand
ATTTGAGTATAAGAAAACACTCTAGACATGCTTTGGAACAGACTGTAGAGGTGCAGTAATACAGACTGTAGATGAGCATTAGAACAGTCTGTAGAAGTGCAGTATTACAGACTGTAGATGTGCAGTAGAACAGACTGTAGACATTTATTAGAAGAGATTTTAGACCTGCAGTAGAACAGACCGTAGATGAGCAGTAGTAAAGACTTGCATTAGAACAGACTGTAGATGTGCATTAGAACAGACTGTAGATGTGCAGTAAAAAAGACTGTAGAAGTGCAATAGAACAGACTGCAGTAGAGCAGAGGTACAGACTGTAAAATGGCATTAGAACAGACTGTAGAAGTGCAGTTGAACAGACTGTAGACTTGCAGTTAAACAGACTTCAGAGCAGCAGTAGTACAGACTCCAGATTGGCTTTAGAACTGACTGTAGACGTCCAGTAGAACAGACTGTAGATGTGCATTAGAACAGACTGTAGATGTGCATTAGAAGAGACTGTAGACCTTTAATAAAACCGACTAGAGTCGCAGTAGAACAGACTGTAGAAGAGCAGTAGAAGAGACAGTGGACTTGCAGTTGAACAGACTGTAGATGTGCATTAGAACAGTCTGTAGATGTGCAGTAGAACAGAATGTAGACTTGCAGTAGAACAGACTGTAGAGCAGCAGTAGTACAGACTCTAGACTGGCATTAGAACAGACTGTAGACCTGCAGTAGAACAGACTGTAGAGGAGAAGTAGAACAAACTATAGAGGTGGAGTAGTAAAGACTTTTATTGGGCATTAGAACAGACTGTATTCGAGCAATAGAACAGACTATAGATGTGCAGTAGTACAGACTGCATTAGAACAGACTGTGGACGAGTATTTGAAGAGTCTATATAAGTGTATAGAACAGACTGTAGATGTCCAGTAAAACAGACTAATGATGCTGCAGAAGAATAAAATTTAAAGGTCCGTTAGTAGAGACTGTAGACGAGCATTAGAACAGACTGTGTATGAGTATTAGAATAGACTGTAGACATGCTTTAGAACAGACTGTAGAGGTGCAGTAGTACAGACTGTACACGAGCAGTAGTACAGACTTTAGACTTGCATTAGAACAGACTGTAGATGTGCATTAGAACAGAATGTAGACATACAATAGAACAGACGTAGAGGTGCAGTTGAACAGACTACAGACATGCAGTTGAACAGACTTCAGAGCAGCAGTAGAACAAACTCTAGACTGGCTTTAGAACAGACTGTAGACATGCAGTAGAACAGACTGTATATGAGCAGTAAAACAGACTGTAGATGTGCATTAGAACAGACTGTAGAAGTGCAGTAGTACAGACTGTAGATGTGCAGTAGAACAGACTGTAGACGTTTATTACAACAGACTGTAGACCTGCAGTAGAACAGACCGTAAATGAGCAGTAGTACAGACTGTAGACGAGCATTAGAACAGACTGTATATGAGTATTAGAAAATACTGTAGACATGCTTTAGAACAGATTGTAGAGGTGCAGTAATACAGACTGCAGATGAGCATTAGAACAGATTTTAGAAGTGCAGTAGTACAGACTGTAGATGAGCAGTAGCACAGACTGTAGACTTGCATTAGAACAGACTATTGATGAGCATTAGAATAGACTTTAGAAGTACAGTAGTAATGACTGTAGAAATGCAGTAGTAGTAATAGACTATAGACGTTTATAAAAAAGACTGTAGACGTGCAGTAGAACAAAATGCGGTAGAGCAGAGGTACAGACTGTAAAGTAGCATTATAAGAGACTGTAGACGTACAATAGAACAGACTGTAGACGAGCATTAGAACAGACGGTATACGTCCATTAGAACAGACTGTAGATGTGCATTAGAAAAGACTGACGATGTGCAGAATAATAGACTGTAGAGGTGCAGTTGTTAAAACTTTACACGAGCATTAGAACAGACTTTACATTAGTATTAGAAAAGACTGTAGACATGCTTTACAACAGACTGTATAGGTGAAGTAGTACAGACTGTAGACAACCACTAGAACAAACTGTAGATGTGCGGTAGAAGAGACTGTAGGCGTGCAGTAGAACAGAATCTAGACAATTATTAGAACAGACTGTAGACTTCCACAAGCACACACTGTAGATGTGCATTAGAAAAGACTGTAGACATTTATTAATACAGACTATAGTCGTGCAGTAGAACAGACTGTAGAAGTGCAGTAGAATAGACTGCAGTAGAGCAGTTGTACAGACTGTAGATGTGTAGTAGAACAGACTGTAGACGTTTATCAGAACAGACTGTAGACGTGCAATAGAACAGACTGTAGATGAGCAGTAGTACAGACTGTAGACTTGCATTAGAACAGACTGTAGATGTGCATTAGAACAGTCTGTAGACGTGCAGTTGAACAGACTATAGATGTGCATTTGAACAGATGTCAGAGCAGCAGTAGTACAGACTTTAGATTGGCTTTAGAACAGACTGTAGATGAGCTTTAGAACAGGCTGTAAACGTCCAGTAGAACAGACTGACAATTAGAACAGATTGTAGATATGCAGTAAAACAGACTGTAGATGTGCAGGTGAACAGAAATAAGAGCAGCAGTAGTACAGACTCTAGAATTACCTTAGAACAGACTGTAAACGAGCAATAGAAATGACTGTAAACGTCCTGTAGAACAAACTGACAATGTGCAAAAGAATAGACTCTAGAGCTGCAGTAGTACAGACTGTAGATGAGCAAATGAACAGACTGTATATGAGTTTTAGAAAACACTGTAGACATGCATTTATAACAGACTGTAGAGGTGCAGTAATACAGACTGTAGACGAGCATTAGAACAGACTGTAGAAGTGCAGTAGTACAGACTGTAGAGGTGCAGTTGAACAGACTGTAGACGTGCAGTTGAACAGACTTCAGAGCAGAATTAGTACAGACTGTAGATTGTAGAACAGACTGACAATTAGAACAGATTGTAGATGTGCAGTAAAAATGACTGTAGACATGCAGTAGAATAGAGTGCAGTAGAGCAATAGTACAGACTGTAAAATGGCATTAGATCAGACTGTAGACATGCAGTAGAACAGACTGTAGAGGTGCAGTTGTACAGACTGTAGATGAGCATTAGAACAGACTGTTGATGTGCAGTAGAAAAGACTGTAGACATACAATAGAACAGACTGTAGATGAGCATTAGAACAGAATGTAGGCGTCCATTAGAACAGACTGTAGATGTGCATTAGTAAAGACTAAAGACCTGCATAAGAATAGACTGTGGACGAGCATTAGAACAGACTGTAGATGTGCTTTAGTACAGACTGTAGAGGTGCAGTAATACAGACAGTAGACGAGCATTAGAAGAGACAGTAGAAGGGCAATAATAAATGTCGACATTCTGTACTACTGCACCTCAATAGTCTTTTCTACTGCACATCTACAGTCTGAAGTACTGCACTTCTACAGTCTGTTTTAATGCTTGTCTACAATCTATACAACTGCATCTCTACAGTCTGTTCTAAAGCATTTCTACAGTGTTTTCTAATACTCATATAGAGTATGTTCTAATGCTCATCTACAGTCTGTAGTAATGCACCTCTAGAGTCTATTCTTCTGCACATTGTCTGTTCTACTGACGTTTACAGTAATTTCTAATGCTTGTCTACAGTCTGTTCTACTGCACAACTATTGTCTATTTTAATAATTGTCTACAGTCTCTTCTAATGCACATCTACAGTCTGTTCTAATGCACCTCTACAGTCTGTTCTATTGCACGCCTACAGTCTGTTCTACTGCACGACTATAGTCTATTTTTAATAAACGTCTACAGTCTTTTCTAAAGCACATCTACAGTCTGTCCGACTGCAGGTATACAGTCTGTTCTAATAAACGTACATTCTGTTCTACTGCACATCTACAGTCTGTACTACTGCACTTCTACAGTCTGTATAATGCTCGTTTGCAGTCTGTATTACTGCACCTCAACAGTTTGTTCTACTGCACATCTACAGTCTGTTCTACTGCATGTCTACAGTCTGTTCTAATGCCAGTTTACAGTCTTTACTACTGCTCTACTGCAGTTTATTTTACTGCACGTCTACAGTCTGTTTTTCTGCACATCTACAATCTGTTCTAATTGTTAGTCTGTTCTACTGGACTTTACAGTCTGTTCTAATGCTCGCCCACCGCCTGTTCTAATGCAGGTCTTTAGTGTGTTCTACTGCTCGTCTACAGTCTGTTCTATTGCACGCCTACAGTCTGTTCCAATGCACATCTACAGTCTGTTCAACTGCACGTCTACTGTCTGTTCAACTGCATCTCAACAGTCTGTTCTAATGCCAGTTTACAGTCTGTACCTCTGCTCTACTGCAGTCTGTTCTACTGCACGTTTACAGTCTGTTTTACTGCACATCTACTGTTATGTCAATTCAAGGTACAAGTTGTCCTGAGCACTCAGCCTATTTTTACTCAAATTACTAAGAGCACTCCCAAACTGCAGGGGCAACCACGCATCAAAAGGTTATGGAACCAACTTCCAGGAAGTGCTCTTGGGACCATAATTACCAGCGCGCACACACAGAGTGCATGGCAGTTGAAATGTTTGGTAAAAGCTCAGTTGGCCATCTCACTTGTTCCTGAGGAAAAAGAAACTTTGACCACAGCTCCTGATTATCCAAGGACACAACTGGTAGGACAAAAGTGGACTGTGTGTTTGTTTGTGTTGAGTTAAGACTTTTGTATGATTTTGTTTTCTTGGTTGTAATGTCCAATTTGAATCAAATAGTGAATACTTTATGTGAACATTACTCTAAGCATGTGTATTGTTTAAATTATATAAGTTTAATTAGAGACCATAGGTTAATTAAAATGACTGTTTGGTTTGACATTTACTATTTGAGGAAGTGGTATTGAGTTATTTGTGATTTATTTGCAACTAATTTCTGCTTTGGTTTGTGTATTTTAAAGGTTATCAACCTTTTCTGTTCCACCCGATCATCTTTAGGAAAAAAAAAGAAAAAAGAAAGAACAGTTTTGAGTTGTCCTTTGCATTCATCAGAGATAAAGCAGTTTTCAAGTTTGGGCAGAGCTGTAGTCAGTTAAAAAACACACAGAACTTGACATCTACAGTCTGTTCTAATGCAAGTCTACATTCTGTACTACTGCTCATCTACAGTTTGTTTTACTGCACATCTACAGTCTGTACAACTGCACCTCTACAGTCTGTTGTAATGCCAGTTTACAGTCTGTACTATTGCTCTAATGCAGTCTGTTCTACTGCATAACTACGGTCTGTTTTACTGCACATCTACAGTCTGTTCTAATGCACATCTACAGTCTTTTCTAATGCATTTCTACAGTCTGTTCTACTGCATGTTTACAGTCTGTTCTACAGCGCATCTTAAGTCTGTTCTACTGCACGTCTTCAGTCTGCTCTATTGCAAGTCTACAGTCTGTTTTACTGCACATCTACAGTCTCTTCTAATGCACATTTACAGTCTGTTCCTATGCAAGTATACAGTATGTACTACTGCTCAACTACAGTCTGTTCTACTGCACGTCTACAGTCTGTTCTACTGCACCTCTACAGTCTGTTGTAAAGCATTTCTATTAATGTTTTCTAATACTCATATACAGTCTGTTCTAATGCTCATCTACAGTCAACTACTGCACCTCTACAGTCTGTTGTAAAGCATGTCTACAGTGTTTTCTAATACTCATATACAGTCTGTTCTAATGCTCGTCTACAGTCTGTACTACTGCACCACTATAGTCTATTCTTCTGCACATCGTCAGTCTGTTCTACTGTACGTTTACAGTCTGTTCTAATGCTCGTCTACAGTCTTTTCTACTGCACGTCTTCTGTCTGTTCTAATAATTGTCTACATTCTGTACTACTGCTTCTTACAGTGTATACTACTGCACATCTATAGTCGGTTCTATTGCTCGAATATCGTCTGTTCTATTACCCAATAACAGTCTTTACTACTCGACCTCTACAGTTTGTTCTACTATTCCTCTACAGTCTGTTCTAATGCTCGTCTACAGTTTGTACAACTAGACCTCTACAGTCTGTTCTAAAGCATGTCTACAGTGTTTTCTAATACTCATATACAGTCTGATCTAATGCTCATCTACAGTCTGTACTACTGCACCTCTAGAATCTATTATTCTGCACATTGACAGTCTGTTCTACTAGACGTTTACAGTCTATTCTAATGATCGTCTACAGTCTGTTCTACAGCCAATCTAGAGTCTGTACTACTGCTGCTCTGAAGACTGTTCAACTGCACGCCTACAGTCTGTTGAACTGCACCTCTACAGTCTGTTCTATTGTACATCTACAGTCTGTTCTAATGCACATCTACAGTCTTTTCTAATGCAAGTCGACAGTCTGAACTACTGCACCTCTACAGTCTGTTCTAAAATCATGTCTACAGTCTATTCTAATACTCATATACAGTCTGTTCTATTTCTCGTGTACAGTCTGTAGTAATGCACCTTTAAAGTCTATTCTTCTGCAGCATCATCAGTCTGTTCTACTGCAAGTCTACAGTCTGTTCTAATAATTGTCTACAGTCCGTTCTACTGCACGTCTACAGTCCTTTCTAATAATTGTCGACAGTCTATAATACTGCAGCTCTACAGTCTCTTCTACTGCACATCTACAGTATGTTCTAATGCTCGTCTATAGTCTGAACAACTGCACCTCTACAGTCTGTTCTAAAGCATGTCTAGAGTATTTTCTAATACTCATATATAGTCTGTTCTAATGCTAGTCTATAGTCTGAACTACTGCACCTCTACAGTCTGTTCTAAAGCATGTCTAGAGTGTTTTCTAATACTCATATACAGTCTGTTCTAATGCGTTTACAGTCTGTACTAGTGCATCTCTACAGTCTATTCTTCTGCACATTGTCAGTCTTTTCTACTGACGTTTACAGTCTGTTCTAATGCACGTCTACAGTCTGTTCTAAAGCCAATCTAGAGTCTGTATTACTGCTGCTCTGAAGTATGTTCAACTGCATGTCTACAGTCTCTTCAACTGCACCTCTACATTCTGTTCTATTGTACTTCTACAGTCTGTTCTACTGCACGACTATAGTCTGTTTTAATAAACGTCTACTGTCTCCTCTAATGCACATCTACAGTCTGTTCTACTGGATGTCTACAGTCTGTTCTAATAATTGTCTAGAGTCTGTTCTACTGCACGTCTACAATCTCTTTTAATAATTCAACTTTAATAAGTCAACTTTCTGTACTACTGTACTTCTAAAGTCTCTTCTACTGCACATCTACAGTTTGTTCTAATGGTCGTCTAGAGTCTGTACTACTGGACCTCTACACTCTGTTCTAAAGCATGTCTACAGTCTTTTCTAATACTCATGTACAGTCTGTTCTAATGCTCATGTAAAGACTGTAGACGAGCATTAGAACAGACTGTAAACGTCCAGTAGAAGAGACTGACAATGTGCAGAAGAATAGACTCTAGAGATGCAGTAGTACAGACTGTAGACGAGCATTAGAACAGACTGTAGATGTGCATTAGAACAGACTTTAGAAGTGCAGTAGTAGAGACTGTAGATGTGTAGTATAACAGACTGTAGACGTTTATAAGAACAGACTGTAGACGTTTATTAGAACAGACTGTAGACCTGCACTTAAAGAGACCGTAGATAAGCAGTAGTACAGACTATAGACTTGCATTACAAACAGAATGTATATGAGTATTAGACAAAAATGTAGACATTCTTTAGAACAGACTGTAGAGGTGCAGTAGTTCAGACTGTAAATGAGCATTAGAACAGACTATTTATGAGTATTAGAAAATACTCTAGACATGCTTTAGAAGAGACTGTAGAGGTTGCAGAAATACAGACTGTAGAAAAGCATTAGAACAGACTGTAGAAGTGCAGTAGTACAAACTGTAGATGTGCAGTAGAACAGACTGTAGACATTTTTTAGAACAGATTGTTGATGTGCAGTAAAACAGACTTTAGTGGAAGAAACTGTAATAGAGCAGTAGTACAGACTTTAATCTGGCATTAGAACATACTGTAGAGGTGCAGTTGAACAGACTGTAGACGAGCATTAGAACAGACTCTATATGAGTATTAGAAAACACTCTAGACATGCTTTAGAAAAGATTGTAGAGGTGCAGTAGTTCAGACTGTAGACGAGCATTAGAACAGACTGTATATGAGTATTAGAAAACACTCTAGACATGCTTTAGAACAGAATGTAGAGGTGCAATAATACAGACTGTAGATGAGCATTAGAAAAGACTGTAGAAGTGCAGTAGTACAGACTGTAGATGTGCAGTAGAACAGATTGTAGACGTTTATTAGAACAGACTGTAGACCTGCACTAGAACAGACCGTATATGAGCAGTAGTACAGACTATAGACATGGATTAGAACAGACTGTAGATGTGCATTAGAACAGACTTCATAAGTGCAGTAGTAGAGACTGTAGATGTGTAGTAGAACAGACTGTAGACGTTTATCAGAACAGACTGTAGACGTGCAGTAAAACAGACTGTAGATGAACAGTAGTACAGACTATAGACTTGCATTAGAACAGACTGTATATGAGTATAAAAAAAACACTGTAGACATGCTTTAGAACAGACTGTAGAGGTGCAGTACTTCAGACTGTAGACGAGCATTAGAACAGACTGTATATGAGTATTAGAAAAAACTCTAGACATGCTTTAGAAGAGACTATAGAGGTGGAGTAATACAGACTGTAGACGAGCATTAGAACAGACTGTAGAAGTGCAGTAGTACAGACGGTAGATGTGCAATAGAACAGACTCTAGACGAGCAGTAGGACAGACTATAGACTTGCATTAGAACAGACAGTAGATGTACATTAGAACAGACTGTAGATGTGCAGTAGAACAGACTGTAGACGTTCATTATAACAGACTGTATAGGGCGTCAGTGGCTCAGTGGTAGAGCGGTCGTCTTTCAACCGGAAGGTAGTGTGTTCGATTCCCGCTCTCCCCACAATTCATACTGTCGTTGTGTCCTTGGGCAAGACACTTAACCCAGCTTGCCTCGTATGAATGTTTAAGAATGTTCAGTGAATGTATGTGGTGATGGTCAAAGAGGCCTTAGGCTGTCAGTCTGCCCCAGGGCATTGTGGCTACAGTTGTAGTTACCATCACCTTTGTGTGACTGTGTATGAATGAATAATGGACGGCTTGTGGGCGCTTTGAGTCCCTTGGTCCCTTGGGAGAAAAGCGCAATATAAATCCAATCCATTAACTGTAGACCTGCAGTAGAACAGACCGTAGATGAGCAGTAGTACAAACTTTAGACTTGCATTAGAACAGACTGTAGATGTGCATTAGAACAGACTTTAAAAGTGCAGTAGTAGAGACTGTAGATATGCAGTAGAACAGACTGTAGAAGTTTATCAGAACAGACTGTAGGTGAGCAGTAGTACAGAATGTAGACTTGCATTAGAACAGACTGTAGATGTGCATTAGAACAGACTGTATATGAGCAGTAAAACAGACTGTAGACGTGCAGTAGAACAGACTGCAGTAGAGCAGAAGTACAGACTGTAAACTGGCATTAGAACAGACTGTAGATAAGCAGTAGTACAGACTGTAGACTTGCATTAGAAATGACTGTAAACATCCAGTAAAACAGACTGACAATGTGCAGAAGAATAGACTAGGTGCAGTACTACAGACTGTACATGAGCATTAGAACAGACTGTATATGAGTATTAGAAAACGCTGTAGACATGCTTTAGAACAGACTGTAGAAGAGTAGTAGTTCAGACTGTAGACGAGCATTAGAACAAACTGTATATTTGAATTAGAAAACACTATAGACATGCTTTAGAACAGACTGTAGAGGTGCAGTTTAACAGACTGTAGACGAGCATTAGAACAGACTGTATTTGAGTATAAGAAAACACTCTAGACATGCTTTGGAACAAACTGTAGAGGTGCAATAATACAGACTGTAGACGAGCATTAGAACAGTCTGTAGAAGTGCAGTATTACGGACTGTAGATGTGCAGTAGAACAGACTGTAGACATTTATTAGAAGAGATTTTATACCTGCAGTAGAACAGACCGTAGATGAGCAGTAGTAAAGACTGTAGACTTGCAATAGAACAGACTGTAGATGTGCATTAGAACAGACTGTAGATGTGCAGAAAAAAAGACTGTAGAAGTGCAATAGAACAGACTGCAGTAGAGCAGAGGTACAGACTGTAAAATGGCATTAGAACAGACTGTAGAAGTGCAGTTAAAAAGACTGTAGACTTGCAGTTAAACAGACTTCAGAGCAGCAGTAGTACAGACTCTAGATTGGCTTTAGAACTGACTGTAGACGTCCAGTAGAACAGACTGTAGATGTGCATTAGAACAGACTGTAGATGTGCATTAGAAGAGACTGTAGACCTTTAATAAAAACGACTAGAGTCGTGCAGTAGAACAGACTGTAGAAGAGCAGTAGAAGAGACAGTGGACTTGCAGTTGAACAGACTGTAGATGTGCATTAGAACAGACTGTAGATGTGCAGTAGAACAGAATGTAGACTTGCAGTAGAACAGACTGTAGAGCAGCTGTAGTACAGACTCTAGACTGGCATTAGAACAGACTGATGACCTGCAGTAGAACAGACTGTAGAGGAGAAGTAGAACAAACTGTAGAGGTGGAGTAGTAAAGACTTTTATTGGGCATTAGAACAGACTGTATTCGAGCAATAGAACAGACTATAGATGTGCAGTAGTACAGACTGCATTAGAACAGACTGTGGACGAGTATTTGAAGAGACTATATACGTGTATAGAACAGAATGTAGATGTCCAGTAAAACAGACTAATGATGCTGCAGAAGAATAGAATTTAAATGTCCGATAGTAGAGACTGTAGACGAGCATTAGAACAGACTGTGTATGAGTATTAGAATAGACTGTAGACATACTTTAGAACAGACTGTAGAGGTGCAATAGTACAGACTGTACACGAGCAGTAGTACAGACTGTAGACTTGCATTAGAACAGACTGTAGATGTGCATTAGAACAGAATGTAGACATACAATAGAACAGACGTAGAGGTGCAGTTTAACAGACTACAGACATGCAGTTGAACAGACTTCAGAGCAGCAGTAGAACAGACTGTAGACGTGCAGTAGAACAGACTGCAGTAGAGCAGAGGTAAAGAATGTAAACTGGCATTAGAACAGACTGTTGAGGTGTAGTTGAAATGACTGTAGACGTGCAGTAATACAGACTTTAGACGAGCATTAGAACAGACTGTAGAAGTGCAGTAGTACAGACTGTAGATGAGCAGTAGCACAGACTGTAGACTTGCATTAGAACAGACTGTTGATGAGCATTAGAATAGACTTTAGAAGTACAGTAGTAATGACTGTAGAAATGCAGTAGAATAGACTATAGACGTTTATAAAAAAGACTGTAGACGTGCAGTAGAACAAAATGCGGTAGAGCAGAGATACAGACTGTAAAGTAGCATTATAAGAGACTGTAGACGTACAATAGAACAGACTGTAGACGAGCATTAGAACAGACTGTATACGTCTAGTAGAACAGACTGTAGATGTGCAATAGTACAGACTAAAGACCTGCATTAGAACAGACTGTGGACGAGCATTAGAACAGACTATAGATGTGCATTAGAACAGACTGTAGTTGTCCATTAGAACAGACTGTAGATGTGCATTAGAAACGACTGACGATGTGCAGAATAATAGACTGTAGAGGTGCAGTTGTTAAGACTTTACAGGAGCATTAGAACAGACTGTACATTAGTATTAGAAAAGACTGTAGACATGCTTTACAACAGACTGTAGAGGTGAAGTAGTACAGACTGTAGACGACCTCTAGAACAAACTGTAGATGTGCAGTAGAAGAGACTGTAGAGGTGCTGTAGTACAGAATGTTGACTATTATTAGAAGAGACTGTAGGCGTAAAGTAGAACAGACTCTAGACAATTATTAGAACAGACTGTAGACTTCCACAAGAACACACTGTAGATGTGCATTAGAAAAGACTGTAGACATTTATTAATACAGACTATAGTCGTGCAGTAGAACAGACTGTAGACGTACAATAGAACAGACTGTAGAGGTGCAGTTGAACAGACTGTAGACGTGCAGTTGAACAGACTTTAGAGCATCAGTAGTACAGACACTAGATTGGCTTTAGAACAGACTGTTGTCGAGCTTTAGAACAGACTGTAAAACGTTCAGTAGAACAGAATGACAATTAGAGACTGTAGACGACCAGTAGAACAAACTGTAGATGTGCATTAGAATAGACTGTAGATGTTTATTAAAAAAGAGTTTAATCGTGCAGTAGAGCAGACTGTAGACATACAATAGAACAGACTGTAGAGCTGCAATTGAACAGACTGTAGACAAGCAGTTGAACAGACTTCAGAGCAGCAGTAGTACAGACTCTAGATTGGCTTTAGAACAGACTGTATATGAGCTTTAGAACAGACTGTAAATGTTCAGTAGAACAGACTGACAATTAGAACAGATTGTATATGTGCAGTAAAACAGACTGTAGAAGTGCAGTAGAATAGACTGCAGTAGAGCAGTAGTAAAGACTGTAAAATGGCATTAGAACAGACTGTAGATGTGCATTAGAACAGTCTTTAAAAGTGCAGTAGTAGAGACTGTAGATATGCAGTAGAACAGACTGTAGAAGTTTATCAGAACAGACTGTAGACGTGCAGAAGAACAGACTGTAGGTGAGCAGTAGTACAGAATGTAGACTTGCAATAGAACAGACTGTAGATGTGCATTAGAACAGACTGCAGTAGAGCAGAAGTACAGACTGTAAACTGGCATTAGAACAGACTGTAGATGAGCAGTAGTACAGACTGTAGACTTGCATTAAAAATGACTGTAAACATCCAGTAAAACAGACTGACAATGTGCAGAAGAATAGACTAGGTGCCGTACTACAGACTGTACATGAGCATTAGAACAGACTGTATATGAGTATTAGAAAACACTGTAGACATTCTTTAGAACAGACTCTAGAGGTGCAGTTTAACAGATTGTGGACGAGCATTAGAACAGACTGTATATGAGTATTAGAAAACAATCTAGACATGCTTTAGAACAGACTGTAGAAGAGCAGTAGTTCAGACTGTAGACGAGCATTAGAACAAACTGTATATTTGAATTAGAAAGCACTATAGACATGCTTTAGAACAGACTGTAGAGGTGCAGTTTAAGAGACTGTAGACGAGCATTAGAACAGACTGTATTTGAGTATAAGAAAACACTCTAGACATGCTTTGGAACAGACTGTAGAGGTGCAGTAATACAGACTGTAGATGAGCATTAGAACAGTCTGTAGAAGTGCAGTATTACAGACTGTAGATGTGCAGTAGAACAGACTGTAGACATTTATTAGAAGAGATTTTAGACCTGCAGTAGAACAGACCGTAGATGAGCAGTAGTAAAGACTTGCATTAGAACAGACTGTAGATGTGCATTAGAACAGACTGTAGATGTGCAGTAAAAAGACTGTAGAAGTGCAATAGAACAGACTGCAGTAGAGCAGAGGTACAGACTGTAAAATGGCATTAGAACAGACTGTAGAAGTGCAGTTGAACAGACTGTAGACTTGCAGTTAAACAGACTTCAGAGCAGCAGTAGTACAGACTCCAGATTGGCTTTAGAACTGACTGTAGACGCCCAGTAGAACAGACTGTAGATGTGCATTAGAACAGACTGTAGATGTGCATTAGAAGAGACTGTAGACCTTTAATAAAACCGACTAGAGTCGTGCAGTAGAACAGACTGTAGAAGAGCAGTAGAAGAGACAGTGGACTTGCAGTTGAACAGACTGTAGATGTGCATTAGAACAGTCTGTAGATGTGCAGTAGAACAGAATGTAGACTTGCAGTAGAACAGACTGTAGAGCAGCAGTAGTACAGACTCTAGACTGGCATTAGAACAGACTGTAGACCTGCAGTAGAACAGACTGTAGAGGAGAAGTAGAACAAACTATAGAGGTGGAGTAGTAAAGACTTTTATTGGGCATTAGAACAGACTGTATTCGAGCAATAGAACAGACTATAGATGTGCAGTAGTACAGACTGCATTAGAACAGACTGTGGACGAGTATTTGAAGAGACTATATACGTGTTTAGAACAGACTGTAGATGTCCAGTAAAACAGACTAATGATGCTGCAGAAGAATAAAATTTAAAGGTCCGTTAGTAGACACTGTAGACGAGCATTAGAACAGACTGTATATGAGTTTTAGAAAACACTGTAGACATGCATTTATAACAGACTGTAGAGGTGCAGTAATACAGACTGTAGACGAGCATTAGAACAGACTGTAGAAGTGCAGTAGAACAGACTGTAGAAGAGCAGTAGAAGAGACAGTGGACTTGCAGTTGAACAGACTGTAGATGTGCATTAGAACAGACTGTAGATGTGCAGTAGAACAGAATGTAGACTTGCAGTAGAACAGACTGTAGAGCAGCAGTAGTACAGACTTTAGACTGGCATTAGAACAGACTGTAGCCCTGCAGTAGAACAGACTGTAGAGGAGAAGTAGAACAAACTGTAGAGGTGGAGTAGTAAAGACTTTTATTGGGCATTAGAACAGACTGTATTCGAGCAATAGAACAGACTATAGATGTGCAGTAGTACAGACTGCATTAGAACAGACTGTGGACGAGTATTTGAAGAGACTATATACGTGTATAGAACAGACTGTAGATGTCCAGTAAAACAGACTAATGATGCTGCAGAAGAATAAAATTTAAAGGTCCGTTAGTAGAGACTGTAGACGAGCATTAGAACAGACTGTGTATGAGTATTAGAATAGACTGTAGACATGCTTTAGAACAGACTGTAGAGGTGCAGTAGTACAGACTGTACACGAGCAGTAGTACAGACTGTAGACTTGCATTAGAACAGACTGTAGATGTGCATTAGAACAGAATGTAGACATGCAGTTGAACAGACTTCAGAGCAGCAGTAGAACAAACTCTAGACTGGCTTTAGAACAGACTGTAGACGTGCAGTAGAACAGACTCTATATGAGCAGTAAAACAGACTGTAGATGTGCATTAGAACAGACTGTAGAAGTTCAGTAGTACAGACTGTAGATGTGCAGTAGAACAGACTGTAGACGTTTATTACAACAGACTGTAGACCTGCAGTAGAACAGACCGTAAATGAGCAGTAGTACAGACTGTAGACGAGCATTAGAACAGACTGTATATGAGTATTAGAAAATACTGTAGACATGCTTTAGAACAGATTGTAGAGGTGCAGTAATACAGACTGCAGATGAGCATTAGAACAGATTTTAGAAGTGCAGTAGTACAGACTGTAGATGAGCAGTAGCACAGACTGTAGACTTGCATTAGAACAGACTATTGATGAGCATTAGAATAGACTTTAGAAGTACAGTAGTAATGACTGTAGAAATGCAGTAGTAGTAATAGACTATAGACGTTTATAAAAAGACTGTAGACGTGCAGTAGTAGAACAAAATGCGGTAGAGCAGAGGTACAGACTGTAAAGTAGCATTATAAGAGACTGTAGACGTACAATAGAACAGACTGTAGACGAGCATTAGAACAGACGGTATACGCCCATTAGAACAGACTGTAGATGTGCATTAGAAAAGACTGACGATGTGCAGAATAATAGACTGTAGAGGTGCAGTTGTTAAGACTTTACACGAGCATTAGAACAGACTTTACATTAGTATTAGAAAAGACTGTAGACATGCTTTACAACAGACTGTATAGGTGAAGTAGTACAGACTGTAGACAACCACTAGAACAAACTGTAGATGTGCGGTAGAAGAGACTGTAGGCGTGCAGTAGAACAGAATCTAGACAATTATTAGAACAGACTGTAGACTTCCACAAGCACACACTGTAGATGTGCATTAGAAAAGACTGTAGACATTTATTAATACAGACTATAGTCGTGCAGTAGAACAGACTGTAGAAGTGCAGTAGAATAGACTGCAGTAGAGCAGTTGTACAGACTGTAGATGTGTAGTAGAACAGACTGTAGACGTTTATCAGAACAGACTGTAGACGTGCAATAGAACAGACTGTAGATGAGCAGTAGTACAGACTGTAGACTTGCATTAGAACAGACTGTAGATGTGCATTAGAACAGTCTGTAGACGTGCAGTTGAACAGACTATAGATGTGCATTTGAACAGATTTTAGAGCAGCAGTAGTACAGACTTTAGATTGGCTTTAGAACAGACTGTAGATGAGCTTTAGAACAGGCTGTAAACCCAGTAGAACAGACTGACAATTAGAACAGATTGTAGATATGCAGTAAAACAGACTGTAGATGTGCAGGTGAACAGAAATAAGAGCAGCAGTAGTACAGACTCTAGAATTACCTTAGAACAGACTGTAAACGAGCAATAGAAATGACTGTAAACGCGTCCTGTAGAACAAACTGACAATGTGCAAAAGAATAGACTCTAGAGCTGCAGTAGTACAGACTGTAGATGAGCAAATGAACAGACTGTATATGAGTTTTAGAAAACACTGTAGACATGCATTTATAACAGACTGTAGAGGTGCAGTAATACAGACTGTAGACGAGCATTAGAACAGACTGTAGAAGTGCAGTAGTACAGACTGTAGAGGTGCAGTTGAACAGACTGTAGACGTGCAGTTGAACAGACTTCAGAGCAGAATTAGTACAGACTGTAGATTGTAGAACAGACTGACAATTAGAACAGATTGTAGATGTGCAGTAAAAATGACTGTAGACATGCAGTAGAATAGAGTGCAGTAGAGCAATAGTACAGACTGTAAAATGGCATTAGATCAGACTGTAGACATGCAGTAGAACAGACTGTAGAGGTGCAGTTGTACAGACTGTAGATGAGCATTAGAACAGACTGTTGATGTGCAGTAGAAAAGACTGTAGACATACAATAGAACAGACTGTAGATGAGCATTAGAACAGAATGTAGGCGTCCATTAGAACAGACTGTAGATGTGCATTAGTAAAGACTAAAGACCTGCATAAGAATAGACTGTGGACGAGCATTAGAACAGACTGTAGATGTGCTTTAGTACAGACTGTAGAGGTGCAGTAATACAGACAGTAGACGAGCATTAGAAGAGACAGTAGAAGGGCAATAATAAATGTCGACATTCTGTACTACTGCACCTCAATAGTCTTTTCTACTGCACATCTACAGTCTGAAGTACTGCACTTCTACAGTCTGTTTTAATGCTTGTCTACAATCTATACAACTGCATCTCTACAGTCTGTTCTAAAGCATTTCTACAGTGTTTTCTAATACTCATATAGAGTATGTTCTAATGCTCATCTACAGTCTGTAGTAATGCACCTCTAGAGTCTATTCTTCTGCACATTGTCTGTTCTACTGGACGTTTACAGTAATTTCTAATGCTTGTCTACAGTCTGTTCTACTGCACAACTATTGTCTATTTTAATAATTGTCTACAGTCTCTTCTAATGCACATCTACAGTCTGTTCTAATGCACCTCTACAGTCTGTTCTATTGCACGTCTACAGTCTGTTCTACTGCACGACTATAGTCTATTTTTAATAAACGTCTACAGTCTTTTCTAAAGCACATCTACAGTCTGTCCGACTGCAGGTATACAGTCTGTTCTAATAAACGTCTACATTCTGTTCTACTGCACATCTACAGTCTGTACTACTGCACTTCTACAGTCTGTATAATGCTGCTTTGCAGTCTGTATTACTGCACCTCAACAGTTTGTTCTACTGCACATCTACAGTCTGTTCTACTGCATGTCTACAGTCTGTTCTAATGCCAGTTTACAGTCTTTACTACTGCTCTACTGCAGTTTATTTTACTGCACGTCTACAGTCTGTTTTTCTGCACATCTACAATCTGTTCTAATTGTTAGTCTGTTCTACTGGACTTTACAGTCTGTTCTAATGCTCGTCCACCGTCTGTTCTAATGCAGGTCTTTAGTGTGTTCTACTGCTCGTCTACAGTCTGTTCTATTGTACGTCTACAGTCTGTTCCAATGCACATCTACAGTCTGTTCAACTGCACGTCTACTGTCTGTTCAACTGCATCTCAACAGTCTGTTCTAATGCCAGTTTACAGTCTGTACCTCTGCTCTACTGCAGTCTGTTCTACTGCACGTTTACAGTCTGTTTTACTGCACATCTACTGTTATGTCAATTCAAGGTACAAGTTGTCCTGAGCACTCAGCCTATTTTTACTCAAATTACTAAGAGCACTCCCAAACTGCAGGGGGCAACCACGCATCAAAAGGTTATGGAACCAACTTCCAGGAAGTGCTCTTGGGACCATAATTACCAGCGCACACACAGAGTGCATGGCAGTTGAAATGTTTGGTAAAAGCTCAGTTGGCCATCTCACTTGTTCCTGAGGAAAAGAAACTTTGACCACAGCTCCTGATTATCCAAGGACACAACTGGTAGGACAAAAGTGGACTGTGTGTTTGTTTGTGTTGAGTTAAGACTTTTGTATGATTTTGTTTTCTTGGTTGTAATGTCCAATTTGAATCAAATAGTGAATACTTTATGTGAACATTACTCTAAGCATGTGTATTGTTTAAATTATATAAGTTTAATTAGAGACCATAGGTTAATTAAAATGACTGTTTGGTTTGACATTTACTATTTGAGGAAGTGGTATTGAGTTATTTGTGATTTATTTGCAACTAATTTCTGCTTTGGTTTGTGTATTTTAAAGGTTATCAACCTTTTCTGTTCCACCCGATCATCTTTAGGAAAAAAAAAGAAAAAAGAAAGAACAGTTTTGAGTTGTCCTTTGCATTCATCAGAGATAAAGCAGTTTTCAAGTTTGGGCAGAGCTGTAGTCAGTTAAAAAACACACAGAACTTGACATCTACAGTCTGTTCTAATGCAAGTCTACATTCTGTACTACTGCTCATCTACAGTTTGTTTTACTGCACATCTACAGTCTGTACAACTGCACCTCTACAGTCTGTTGTAATGCCAGTTTACAGTCTGTACTATTGCTCTAATGCAGTCTGTTCTACTGCATAACTACGGTCTGTTTTACTGCACATCTACAGTCTGTTCTAATGCACATCTACAGTCTTTTCTAATGCATTTCTACAGTCTGTTCTACTGCATGTTTACAGTCTGTTCTACAGCGCATCTTAAGTCTGTTCTACTGCACGCCTTCAGTCTGCTCTATTGCAAGTCTACAGTCTGTTTTACTGCACATCTACAGTCTCTTCTAATGCACATTTACAGTCTGTTCCTATGCAAGTATACAGTATGTACTACTGCTCAACTACAGTCTGTTCTACTGCACGTCTACAGTCTGTTCTACTGCACCTCTACAGTCTGTTGTAAAGCATTTCTATTAATGTTTTCTAATACTCATATACAGTCTGTTCTAATGCTCATCTACAGTCAACTACTGCACCTCTACAGTCTGTTGTAAAGCATGTCTACAGTGTTTTCTAATACTCATATACAGTCTGTTCTAATGCTCGTCTACAGTCTGTACTACTGCACCACTATAGTCTATTCTTCTGCACATCGTCAGTCTGTTCTACTGTACGTTTACAGTCTGTTCTAATGCTCGTCTACAGTCTTTTCTACTGCACGTCTTCTGTCTGTTCTAATAATTGTCTACATTCTGTACTACTGCTTCTTACAGTGTATACTACTGCACATCTATAGTCGGTTCTATTGCTCGAATATCGTCTGTTCTATTACCCAATAACAGTCTTTACTACTCGACCTCTACAGTTTGTTCTACTATTCCTCTACAGTCTGTTCTAATGCTCGTCTACAGTTTGTACAACTAGACCTCTACAGTCTGTTCTAAAGCATGTCTACAGTGTTTTCTAATACTCATATACAGTCTGATCTAATGCTCATCTACAGTCTGTACTACTGCACCTCTAGAATCTATTATTCTGCATTGACAGTCTGTTCTACTAGACGTTTACAGTCTATTCTAATGATCGTCTACAGTCTGTTCTACAGCCAATCTAGAGTCTGTACTACTGCTGCTCTGAAGACTGTTCAACTGCACGTCTACAGTCTGTTGAACTGCACCTCTACAGTCTGTTCTATTGTACATCTACAGTCTGTTCTAATGCACATCTACAGTCTTTTCTAATGCAAGTCGACAGTCTGAACTACTGCACCTCTACAGTCTGTTCTAAAATCATGTCTACAGTCTATTCTAATACTCATATACAGTCTGTTCTATTTCTCGTGTACAGTCTGTAGTAATGCACCTTTAAAGTCTATTCTTCTGCAGCATCATCAGTCTGTTCTACTGCAAGTCTACAGTCTGTTCTAATAATTGTCTACAGTCCGTTCTACTGCACGTCTACAGTCCTTTCTAATAATTGTCGACAGTCTATAATACTGCAGCTCTACAGTCTCTTCTACTGCACATCTACAGTATGTTCTAATGCTCGTCTATAGTCTGAACAACTGCACCTCTACAGTCTGTTCTAAAGCATGTCTAGAGTATTTTCTAATACTCATATATAGTCTGTTCTAATGCTAGTCTATAGTCTGAACTACTGCACCTCTACAGTCTGTTCTAAAGCATGTCTAGAGTGTTTTCTAATACTCATATACAGTCTGTTCTAATGCGCGTTTACAGTCTGTACTAGTGCATCTCTACAGTCTATTCTTCTGCACATTGTCAGTCTTTTCTACTGGACGTTTACAGTCTGTTCTAATGCACGTCTACAGTCTGTTCTAAAGCCAATCTAGAGTCTGTATTACTGCTGCTCTGAAGTATGTTCAACTGCATGTCTACAGTCTCTTCAACTGCACCTCTACATTCTGTTCTATTGTACTTCTACAGTCTGTTCTACTGCACGACTATAGTCTGTTTTAATAAACGTCTACTGTCTCCTCTAATGCACATCTACAGTCTGTTCTACTGGATGTCTACAGTCTGTTCTAATAATTGTCTAGAGTCTGTTCTACTGCACGTCTACAATCTCTTTTAATAATTCAACTTTAATAAGTCAACTTTCTGTACTACTGTACTTCTAAAGTCTCTTCTACTGCACATCTACAGTTTGTTCTAATGGTCGTCTAGAGTCTGTACTACTGGACCTCTACACTCTGTTCTAAAGCATGTCTACAGTCTTTTCTAATACTCATGTACAGTCTGTTCTAATGCTCATGTAAAGACTGTAGACGAGCATTAGAACAGACTGTAAACGTCCAGTAGAAGAGACTGACAATGTGCAGAAGAATAGACTCTAGAGATGCAGTAGTACAGACTGTAGACGAGCATTAGAACAGACTGTAGATGTGCATTAGAACAGACTTTAGAAGTGCAGTAGTAGAGACTGTAGATGTGTAGTATAACAGACTGTAGACGTTTATAAGAACAGACTGTAGACGTTTATTAGAACAGACTGTAGACCTGCACTTAAAGAGACCGTAGATAAGCAGTAGTACAGACTATAGACTTGCATTACAAACAGAATGTATATGAGTATTAGACAAAAATGTAGACATTCTTTAGAACAGACTGTAGAGGTGCAGTAGTTCAGACTGTAAATGAGCATTAGAACAGACTATTTATGAGTATTAGAAAATACTCTAGACATGCTTTAGAAGAGACTGTAGAGGTTGCAGAAATACAGACTGTAGAAAAGCATTAGAACAGACTGTAGAAGTGCAGTAGTACAAACTGTAGATGTGCAGTAGAACAGACTGTAGACATTTTTTAGAACAGATTGTTGATGTGCAGTAAAACAGACTTTAGTGGAAGAAACTGTAATAGAGCAGTAGTACAGACTTTAATCTGGCATTAGAACATACTGTAGAGGTGCAGTTGAACAGACTGTAGACGAGCATTAGAACAGACTCTATATGAGTATTAGAAAACACTCTAGACATGCTTTAGAAAAGATTGTAGAGGTGCAGTAGTTCAGACTGTAGACGAGCATTAGAACAGACTGTATATGAGTATTAGAAAACACTCTAGACATGCTTTAGAACAGAATGTAGAGGTGCAATAATACAGACTGTAGATGAGCATTAGAAAAGACTGTAGAAGTGCAGTAGTACAGACTGTAGATGTGCAGTAGAACAGATTGTAGACGTTTATTAGAACAGACTGTAGACCTGCACTAGAACAGACCGTATATGAGCAGTAGTACAGACTATAGACATGGATTAGAACAGACTGTAGATGTGCATTAGAACAGACTTCATAAGTGCAGTAGTAGAGACTGTAGATGTGTAGTAGAACAGACTGTAGACGTTTATCAGAACAGACTGTAGACGTGCAGTAAAACAGACTGTAGATGAACAGTAGTACAGACTATAGACTTGCATTAGAACAGACTGTATATGAGTATTAAAAACACTGTAGACATGCTTTAGAACAGACTGTAGAGGTGCAGTACTTCAGACTGTAGACGAGCATTAGAACAGACTGTATATGAGTATTAGAAAAACTCTAGACATGCTTTAGAAGAGACTATAGAGGTGGAGTAATACAGACTGTAGACGAGCATTAGAACAGACTGTAGAAGTGCAGTAGTACAGACGGTAGATGTGCAATAGAACAGACTCTAGACGAGCAGTAGGACAGACTATAGACTTGCATTAGAACAGACAGTAGATGTACATTAGAACAGATTGTAGATGTGCAGTAAAACAGACTGTAGACATGCAGTGGAAGAGACTGTAGTAGAGCAGTAGTACAGATTGTAAACTGGCATTAAAACAGACTGTACAGGTGCGATTGAAAAGACTGTTGACATGCAGTTGAACAGACTTTAGAGCAGCAGTAGTACATACTCTAGATTGGATTTAAAACTGACTGTAGACAAGCATTAGAACAGACTGTAAACGTCCAGTAGAACAGACTGACAATATGCAAAAGAATAGACTGTAGAGATTCAGTAGTACAGACTGTAGACGAGAATAAGAACAGACTGTATATGAGTATTAAAAAACACTAGAGACATGCTTTAGAACAGACTGTAGAGGTGCAGTAGTTCAGACTAAAGACGAGCTTTAGAACAGACTCTATATGAATATTAGAAAACACTCTAGACATGCTTTAGAACAGATTGTAGAGGTGCAGTAATACAGACTGTAGATGAGCATTAGAAAAGACTGTAGAAGTGCAGTAGTACAGACTGTAGATGTGCAGTAGAACAGATTGTAGACGTTTATTAGAACACACTGTAGATCTAGACTAGAACAGACCGTAGATGAGCAGTAGTACAGACTATAGACTTGCATTAGAACAGACAGTAGATGTGCATTAGAATAGACTGTGGACGAGCATTAGAACAGACTATAGATGTGCATTAGAACAGACTGTAGATGTGCATTAGAACAGACTGTAGATGTGCAGTAGAACAGACTGACGATGTGCAGAAGAATAGATTGTAGAGGTGCAGTAGTTGAGACTTTACACGAGCATTAGAAAAGACTGTAGAGATGCTTTAGAACAGACTGTAGACGTGCAGTAGAACAGACTCTAGACAATTATTAGAACAGACTGGAGACGCCCAGTAGAACAGACTGTAGAAGTGCATTAGAAAAGACTGTAGACGTAATTAAAACAGACTATAGTCGTGCTGTAGAACAGAATGTAGAAGTGCAGTTGAAAAGACTTCAAAGCAGCATTAGTACAGACTCTAGATTGGCTTTAGAACAGACTGTAGATGAGGTTTAGAACAGACTGTAAAGGTCCAGTAGAACAGACTGACAATTAGAAAAGATTGTAAATATGCACTAAAACAGACTGTAGACGTGCATTAGAATAGACTGCAGTAGAGTAGTAAACTGGCATTAGAACAGACTGTAGACATGCAGTAGAACAGTCTGTAGATGTGCAGTAGAGAAGAGACTGTAGAGTTGCAATAGTACAGAATGTTGATAATTATTAGAACAGACAGTAGACGTGCAGTAGATCAGACTGTAGATGTGCATCAGAACAGACTGTAGATGTGCATTAGAAGAGACTGAAGACCTTAGTCTTATAGTAGAACAGACTGTAGACGAGCAGTATAACAGATTGTAGACTTGCAGTAGAACAGACTGTAGACCTGCAGTAGAAGAGACTGTAGAGGAGAAGTAGAACAAACTGTAGAGGTGGAGTAGTGAAGACTGTAGACAAGCATTAGAACAGTCTGTATATGAGTATTAGAAAACAATACTAGAAATGCTTTACAACAGACTGTAAAGGTGCAGTACTACAGACTGTAGACATTTATTAAAACAGACTGTAGACGTGCAGTAGAACAGACCGTAGATGAGTATTAGAAAACACTATAGACATGCAGTAGAACAGACTGCAGTAGAGCAATAGTACAGACTGTAAACTGGCATTAGAACAGACTGTAGAGGTGCAATTAAACAGACTGTAGTCTTGCAGTTGAAAAGACTTCAAAGCAGCAGTAGTACAGACACTAGATTGGCTTTAGAACTGACTGTAGACGAGTATTAAAACAGACTGTATATGAGTATTAGAAAACACTCTAGACATGCTTTAGAACAGACTGTAGAGGTGCAGTTGTACAGACTGTAGACGAGCATTAGAACAGACTTTAAACGTCCAGTAGAACAGACTGACAATGTGCAGAAGAATAGACTGTAGAGGTGCAGTAGTACAGACTGTAGATGAGCATTAGAACAGACTGTATATGAGTATTAGAAAACACTGTGGACATGCTTTAGAACAGACTATAGAGGTGCAGTAGTTCAGACTGTAGACGAGCAGTAGAACCGACTGTATATGAGTATTAGAAAACACTACTAGAAATGCTTTACAACAGAATGTAGAGGTGCAGTAGAACAGACTGTAGACGTGCAGTAGAACAGACTGTTGTTGGGCAGTAGTACAGGCTGTATACTTGCATAGGAACAGACTGTAAATGTGCATTAGAACAGACTGTAGATGTGCAGTAAAACAGACTGTAGACTTGCAATAGAGCAGACTGAAGACGTGCAGTAGAACAGACTGTAGACATGCAGTAGAACAGACTGTAGAGGTGGAGTTGTAAAGACTTTTATTGGGCATTAGATTAGACTGTAGACAAGCAATAGAACAGATTGTAGATGTGCAGAAGTATAAACTGTAGACCTGCATTAGAAGTGACTGTAGATGCCCAGTAGAAAAGACTGTAAGAAGCAGTAGTACAGAATGTAGACAATTATTACAATAGACTCTAGATGTGCAGTAGAACAGACTTTAGATGAGCATTAGAACAGACTGTAAACGTCCAGTAGAACAGACTGACAATGTGCAGAAGAATAGACTGTAGGGGTGCAGTAGTACAAACGGTATACAAGCATAAGAACAGACTGTATATGAGTATTAGAAAACACTGTAGACATGCTTTAGAACAGACTGTAGAGATACCTGTCGTTGTGTCCTTGGGCAAGACACTTAACCCACCTTGCCTCGTATGAATGTTTAAGAATGTTCAGTGAATGTATGTGGTGATGGTCAAAGAGGCCTTAGGGTCAAAATGGTTGCCACGTCTCTGTCAGTCTGCCCTAGGGCATCTGTGGCTACAGTTGTAGTTACCATCAACAGTGTGTGACTGTGTATGAATGAATAATGGACGCGGCTTGTGGGCGCTTTGAGTCCCTTGGTCCCTTGGGAGAAAAGCGCAATATAAAACCAATCCATTAACTGTAGACCTGCAGTAGAACAGACCGTAGATGAGCAGTAGTACAAACATTAGACTTGCATTAGAAAAGACTATAGATGTGCATTAGAACAGACTTTAAAAGTGCAGTAGTATAGACTGTAGATATGCAGTAGAACAGACTGTAGAAGTTTATCAGAACAGACTGTAGACGTGCAGAAGAACAGACTGTAGGTGAGCAGTAGTACAAAATGTAGACTTTCATTAGAACAGACTGTAGATGTGCATTAGAACAGACTGTATATGAGCAGTAAAACAGACTGTAGAGGTGCAGTACAACAGACTGCAGTAGAGCAGAAGTACAGACTGTAGACTTGCATTAGAAATGACTGTAAACATCCAGTAAAACAGACTGACAATGTGCAGAAGAATAGACTAGGTGCAGTACTACAGACTGTACATGAGCATTAGAACAGACTTTATATTAGTATTAGAAAACTCTCTAGACATGCTTTAGAACAGACTGTAGAGGTGCAGTTTAACAGATTGTGGACGAGCATTAGAACAGACTGTATATGAGTATTAGAAAACACTCTAGACATGCTTTAGAACAGACTGTAGAAGAGCAGTAGTTCAGACTGTAGACGAGCATTAGAACAAACTGTATATTTGAATTAGAAAACACTATAGACATGCTTTAGAACAGACTGTAGAGGTGCAGTTTAACAGACTGTAGACGAGCATTAGAACAGACTGTATTTGAGTATAAGAAAACACTCTAGACATGCTTTGGAACAGACTGTAGAGGTGCAGTAATACAGACTGTAGACGAGCATTAGAACAGTCTGTAGAAGTGCAGTATTACAGACTGTAGATGTGCAGTAGAACAGACTGTAGACATTTATTAGAAGAGATTTTAGACCTGCAGTAGAACAGACCGTAGATGAGCAGTAGTAAAGACTGTAGACTTGCATTAGAACAGACTGTAGATGTGCATTAGAACAGACTGTAGATGTGCAGTTAAAAAGAATGTAGAAGTGCAATTGAACAGACTGCAGTAGAGCAGAGGTACAGACTGTAAAATGGCATTAGAACAGACTGTAGAAGTGCAGTTGAACAGACTGTAGACTTGCAGTTAAACAGACTTCAGAGCAGCAGTAGTACAGATTCTAGATTGGCTTTAGAACTGACTGTAGACGTCCAGTAGAACAGACTGTAGATGTGCATTAGAACAGACTGTAGATCTGCATTAGAAGAGACTGTAGACCTTTAATAAAACCGACTAGAGTCGTGCAGTAGAACAGACTGTAGAAGAGCAGTAGAAGAGACAGTGGACTTGCAGTTGAACAGACTGTAGATGTGCATTAGAACAGACTGTAGATGTGCAGTAGAACAGAATGTAGACTTGCAGTAGAACAGACTGTAGAGCAGCAGTAGTACAGACTCTAGACTGGCATTAGAACAGACTGTAGACCTGCAGTAGAACAGACTGTAGAGGAGAAGTAGAACAAACTGTAGAGGTGGAGTAGTAAAGACTTTTATTGGGCATTAGAACAGACTGTATTCGAGCAATAGAACAGACTATAGATGTGCAGTAGTACAGACTGCATTAGAACAGACTGTGGACGAGTATTTGAAGAGACTCTATACGTGTATAGAACAGACTGTAGATGTCCAGTAAAACAGACTAATGATGCTGCAGAAGAATAGAATTTAAATGTCCGTTAGTGGAGACTGTAGACGAGCATTAGAACAGACTGTGTATGAGTATTAGAATAGACTGTAGACATACTTTAGAACAGACTGTAGAGGTGCAATAGTACAGACTGTACACGAGCAGTAGTACAGACTGTAGACTTGCATTAGAACAGACTGTAGATGTACATTAGAACAGAATGTAGACATACAATAGAACAGACGTAGAGTTGCAGTTGAACAGACTACAGACATGCAGTTGAACAGACTTTCTCTCACAGATTTCCTAAATGTGATGCTGTCAAACTGAGGCTAAAGGTGATGCTGAGGCTGATCAGAAGAAAGGCTCTTGTTGTGGTGTGAGCACTTTGAAGAGGATATTCAGACAAAGGTGAGTGTTAGATTAAACTACACATTACATTAAACATTACACGTGCAGTGCCCACTAACCTCTGAGACTTTTTTACTCTAGAAAACACTTTCCTTACTCTACAGTCATACATCTCTTGAAAATTACTGTAACTAAAGTGCATGTGTTAGTTTTATATTTGTACATTTATCATCTGTAAATCATGACAACAGTGGACAAGTAAATGTTTAAGTCAGGTTTTAAACATGACAGACATGATCTCTGACACAGTACATTTCACATTAACTGAAATGTACTGTACATTAATTATTATATTTAGGAAAATGTAAGTTCAAATCAAAGTCCAGGGTGCACGTAGCAAGAAGGTCGTGAGTTCAAAACCCGGCAGACTCAAACATTCTCTCGGCCGACTCGGTCTTTCTGTGAGGAGTCTGCATGTCCTCCGCGTGTTACTGTGGGTTCTCTCCGGTACTCCGGCTTCCTCCCACCGTCCAAACACATGCATGTAAAGGTTAATT